>JADBJO010002647.1:40000-47500 GCA_016801955.1 Conus betulinus
CACAAAGCCATGGATTTTGGCATCCCTTGTCCACACACACAAAGCCATGGATTCGGACATCCCTTGTCCACACACAAAGCCATGGATTTTGACATCCCTTGTCCCACACACAAAGCCATGGATTTTGACATCCCTTGTCCACACACAAAGCCATGGATTCGGACATCCCTTGTCCACACACAAAGCCATGGATTTTGACATCCCTTGTCCACACACAAAGCCATGGATTCGGACATCCCTTGTCCACACACAAAGCCATGGATTTTGCCATCCCTTGTCCACACACACAAAGCCATGGATTCGGACATCCCTTGTCCACACACAAAGCCATGGATTTTGCCATCCCTTGTCCACACACAAAGCCATGGATTTTGACATCCCTTGTCCACACACAAAGCCATGGATTCGGACATCCCTTGTCCACACACAAAGCCATGGATTTTGACATCCCTTGTCCACACACAAAGCCATGGGATTTGGACATCCCTTGTCCACACACAAAGCCATGGATTTGGACATCCCGTGTCCACACACACAAAGTCATGCATTTCTTAGTCAAGGCAGTAACTCGGACTTGACAGCACTCAATTCGTCATTGAGGTAAATGTTACTGCGACCTTTGATATCGTGTAGCTCCTTTTTTTCTGTGAGAACTTTTGTCAAACAAACTTGACCAAGATATGTCTCTTCCCTGTCTGTTCCCTGGCGTTTTTTGTTTTTTTTTAAAGATCCATGGGTGCAGCCATGTATATTACACTTGGAAATGAAAGAGAAACTTGGAAAAGGTGTGTGTGTGTGTGTTGGGGGGGGGGGGGGGGGGGGGGGGGGGGGGGGGGAGGGGTGGTATGTAAGAAAAAGGGGTAGTAGTATGCGGGACTGTCTCTCTCTTAAAGATTTTCACATGTATACTAGAGAGAGAGAGAGAGAGAGAGAGAGAGAGAGAGAGAGAGAGAGAGAGAGAGAGAGAGAGAGAGAGAGAGAGAGAGAGAGAGAGAGAGAGAGAGAGATGGATCTAGCTTGCCAGCGAATGTTTGAACAGCTATGAACATTTTTTTTTTTTTTTGTTGTTGTTGTAAACGGCTCTTTTTCTGTGAACATGGCTATTAAAATTCCAACTTGTCTCACCCTTTCTCACGTGGAAGGGTGAGTGTGGAGTGAGCTGTCCACGCAGCTGGAAGGCAGTTCGTGCAGCACGCGCTTACCGCTGTGCTGTTTGCTCAGCATTTGGTCCTCCTCCACGTGGGGTCTCAACGTTGGCATGTTCAGTTTTCCCCTTTTCCGCCAAGGATGAACTCGTTCAGCAAGTTGGCCCAGTCCAATTAGGGGGTGGAAAGGAGGGTTGGGACATAAGAAGTTAAAAAGCGTATGCATAGGAATGGAGTGCACTGAGAAATCGAAGAGAGTGCGGAGAGGTCGCCTCTCCCTGGTCCTAACCCGCTGATACTATCGTAAGCTTTCAGGGGGCCTTCACTGGCCAGTGTCAATCACGCCTTTCTGTTGAAGTGGTGGTGCCTGCAGGTCACCCGCTGAAAGAAACATCTCCCCCACTGTGAGACGCACACTTCGTAGGGTTTCCGACCAACAGACCGAGGTGGCTTCTACTTGCCCGATGGGTGGGCAGACTGTGGAATCAGGAGTGGTGGACACAACCCTACCTGAAGAGTGAGGAGAGCTGTGGAATCAGGAGTGGAGGACACCAACCCTACCTGAAGAGGTGGGGGAGAACTGTGGAATCAGGAGTGGCGGACACAACCCTACCTGAAGGGTGGGGAGAGAGAGTTGTGGAATCAGGAGTGGCGGACACTAACCCTACCTGAAGGGTGGGGGAGAGCTGTGGAATCAGGAGTGGCGGACACTAACCCTACCTGAAGGGTGGGGAGAGCTGTGGAATCAGGAGTGGCGGACACTAACCCTACCTGAAGGGTGGGGAGAGCTGTGGAATCAGGAGTGGCGGACACTAACCCTACCTGACCGAAGGGCGGACACTAACCCTACCTGAGGGTGGCGGACACTAACCCTACCTGAAGGGTGACGAGAACTGTGGAATCAGGAGTGGCGGACACTAACCCTACCTGAAGGGTGGGGAGAGCTGTAGGAATCAGGAGTGGCGGACACTAACCCTACCTGAAGGGTGGGGAGAACTGTGGAATCAGGAGTGGCGGACACTAACCCTACCTGAAGGGTGGGGGGCTGTGGAACTCAGGAGTGGCGGACACTCCTCCCTAACCCGTTTACCTGACTGTTGAGGGTGAGGAGAACTGGGGTTAGGAAAGACATCACTACGTCATATTCCATTTAGCTCCGTTGAGTAACTGAATTTTGAGATTGCTGAGTGCTGAGGTGAGGTTGCATGATGTTTTGTTTTACCAGCCAATGTTCTGAAGCGTAAACAATGCGAATGATTTCCTTATAAATATTTTCATTTTCTCATATCCTCCACCTCCTCCAATCCTCACCTCATCCCCCATCCATTCATCCCCCCCCCCCCCCCAAATCTCCGTGCACCTTGGAAGTAAAGTGAAACTCATGTTGGTGGTTTGAAGGAGGCCAGCATTTTCCCTTGATGGGAGGACTTTTAATGAGGTATCCTATTTCCCTTTTCTCTTTTCACTCAATGGGCAGAAAAGTGCTAAAGTTCAAGTTTTGTAGGAACGGCCCTGTGTAAGCCCATCCTGTGTTCATTAATTTCTTTGCTTTTTTGTGATCGTATTTTTCTCCCTTCCGCGGAGACCAATAAAGCAAATTTTAAATGGCGACACATACGATTGCCACATACTAATGTCCGGGTGTTAAAGCTGGAGGGAGGCCAAGTCTTGCTATCGTCTTGCGTGTCTCTAGGAGAATATGGAGAATGAATGTGAGAGCGAGAGTGAACTCTCACCCCTCCTTCTTCTGTCACTCTCCCCCGAGATGCCATTCCCCAAATACGGATTTACGCCACCGTCAGTCAGTCTGTTTCGGAACTGAAGGAAGCTTCCATATTATCCCTCAGGGATGTGAAGACATTCCATCTCCCAGCCTGGGAGACTTTGCAACCCACAGTGTCAGGTCATCATCACTGGTGGAGTGCGTGAGCGCCTGAGAGACCAGGGTGGGGTCATCAATTTTCTTCTTTCCTTCCCGTTTCTCTTAACATCGCTTTCACCTTTTTTTTTTTCATTCTCTCCATTTTCTCTTTTTTCTTTCACTTCCTTGCCTTTTGTCACGAATTTGTAATTACCCACCTCTCCTCGGGGATTTAGTAGAAGTTTGAACGGAAGGGTAGGAGTTTGGAAATCTTTTTTTCTCTTGTGTACCAGGCTGACTAGGCATCCCACGTATTCCCAGTCTTTGGTTTAAAATGTTTTATCTTACACTTCGAAGGTTGCCCAGTTGTGCTATTCAACGCTGTTCCCACTTCGAACATACGCATACTCTCTTACACACACGCTTATAGGCTCACCAGAAGGCGCTGGAAGGCCGTTTGGGGACAGGAAGATCGCGTCCGGAAGAGGAGCTTGGTCACACGCCACTTCTGGATAGTCAGTGGGTGACATGCCACGGAAGTCGCCTGCCTGGCTGCAAGCTGCGCCTGGAACAGTCAGACGTAACGGTGGAGAGTCCTTCGCCTGGACCGTTGATGACGCTGGAGAGAGCTGGGTAGCCTGGCGTTCGTCCAGAGGAGGGGCTGCTGTTGTGACCAGTGTGTCCTTCTCTGCTTCAGTGGAAGATGTGTCATGTGCCGTCAAGAAACTTGAGCATGCAGCTTTGGTCTGTCTCCAGCCAGAGTTTAAAGTCGCACTGTCAGTAGCAAGTTGGCCTTGTCGTCTGCTGAAGGCGAAGTAGTATTTCTCAAGCGAGGCGCACTTCCGGTTCCGACTTGGGGTTGAGAACCGCGTGTGTATGTGCACTGTTTCCGTGCATCGCAGCAGGCTGTTTCCTACCATTTCCGATGTGAAAGTAAAAGGTGTGAAACTTCAAATTTTGTTTATGGTCTGCTGTTGAGGCTGCCTTTAATCTCCTAGACTCATGAACCCCAACACACACACACACACATACACAACACACACACACATGCACGGTGTGGAATGGGTGTATAGAAGTGTTTGGAAATATATCCTTCTTTATTGCTTCTTGGTCTCTTGCTGTTCTTTTTTGTATGTGTTTAGTCTTCGGATATTATGTTCTATGAACTTTAAATTCAATATTTTGGAATGAAAGAGAAACCTTTTTTTAAAACCTAAATTTCTAAATGTAGTTTGGTTTACATGTAATAGATGGGCACAGTTTCTCGGGTTATTTGCCTGGTATTCCTTACCATTGGTTGACTGGATTTCTTGTGATATATATATGAACACCATGCCAAGGGTTGTTTCTCCGGGATTTCTGAAGGTAGGTTTGAGGGTTTTCTTGGGACAGATGGACATAGTTTCAAAGCCTGTTTCTCCTGCTTTTCCAAACGTTGGTTGACTGGTTTACTTACAATAGATGTCCAAAGTGTTCGGGCTTATTTCTCCGAAATTTCTGAATGTAGATAAAAAAAAAAAAAAATCTCAATATTTCACAGTAAGTCAAGAAATTAAGAGTCGGTGTCCGAACTTTTGGCCTTGAAGTGTGACCTTCTTACTTTTTTGTGTGAAAGTCTGGTTCTGACGTGCTTTTGGTCGTTTTTCAGAGGCATTTTCCTGCAAGAGCCAGCCTTATAGTTACATCTGAACTAATTATCTTATAGGTGTTGCACGTATACTGTGGGCGCATATATCCGTTGATGCTTAAGACATTCGATTGAAATTCATCATTTTTATAATTACGTCAGAGCCCTGAAAAAAAAACTTCACAGACTCATTTTAGAACCATTACATTTTGGGATCATTTTTTTTTTTTTTACTACTATTTCGATTGATTTTTTTTTTAAAACATCGTCATAACTGAGAGTGAGTGAGGGTCAATGACTGGCATGCACAGAGGAAAATGGAGATGACAAGGGCAGACTGATTTTGTGCTTTATGATAATCTACATGTCTCTCCATATTGTCTTGAGCCTTGCAAGTGCTGACGTCGTTTAGGCAGTTCTGGCTGGCACTGCTGCCTTTGAGCCCTCATCATTAACGATTGCACCGAGATAGTTAAAATGGCTGACTGTTGCTAGCCTCTGCCACTGTCTGGTAAGGTCTCTACCTGTAGTTCTATTGTTAGACATCAGATTAGATTTGTCGATGTTGATTTCCATTGCGTATTTAGCCGAGGCATCGTCAAGCTTTTGTACAAGGTTGTCGGATTCTCGTTCGCCTGCTAAACCATCAACATCATCTGAAAAACAGAAGTCCTGCGGTCGATAGTGATGATGCTCCCGTGGTCTTCCGGTGCATGATTCATGATGTCCTCCAGAAAGATGTGAAATAGGGTAGGAGACACAGCAGGCAGCCTTGGCACACTCTGACTTAGGTGTGGAACCACTCATCCTCTGTGATTTGAACAGAACTGCGCTTCTGCTTTAGTGTAAAACTGTTTGATAGTGTAGATGAGCTTACTGCTGATGTTAAACGTCCTCCTTGTTGAACAGACTGCTTCATGCAATACTCTGTCAAAGGCTTTTTTTAAGTCTGCAAAGATGTGTTACAAGACCCTCTGGTGCTGAAAATGTTTTTCACAGAGAATTCCCATTTCAAGATCTGCTCTATGGTCTTTCTGCCATGGCAGAATCCTGCCCGCTACTCTGTGATGATCTTTTCTGCCTGTGGTCACAGTCTGCTCAGGATTGTCCTAAGCATGACTTTGCTGGCATGGTGACAGCTCTGATATGACGCTTTGCGGTCGGCTGGGCTACGAACAACACACTACCTTACCTCACCTTACTTTGCTGGCATGACTGATGAGGCTCATGGTGCAGTGGTTTCGGCATGGCTGTGGTTGCCTTTTATTTGGAAGTGATGATGAGTGATGGAGTCCATGGTGAAAGGCCACTCGCCAGTCTCCCGTATCTTGCTGCAGATAGCATGCAGGACTTCAATTACTGGCTATCCTCCGTGAGTCGTAAGTTCAGATAAGATGTTTTCCACACCTGTTGCTTTGCCGCAGTTGAGAGTCCTGACTGCCGCCTCAATCTCCAGGTGGAGAACAGGAAAGTCACTTTCATCTGACAGCTCTTGGTATCTGACTGCCGCCTCAATCTCCGGGTGGAGAACAGGAAAGTCACTTTCATCTGACAGCTCTTGGTATCTGACTGCCGCCTCAATCTCCAGGTGGAGAACAGGAAAGTCACTTTCATCTGACAGCTCTTGGTATCCGACTGCCGCCTCAATCTCCAGGTGGAGAACAGGAAAGTCACTTTCATCTGACAGCTCTTGGTATCCGACTGCCGCCTCAATCTCCAGGTGGAGAACAGGAAAGTCACTTTCATCTGACAGCTCTTGGTATCCGACTGCCGCCTCAATCTCCAGTGAGGAGAACAGGAAAGTCACTTTCATCTGACAGCTCTGGTAGGTCAGTGCGCTGCGGTCTCCTACACTCAGGTAGTTGTAGAGCTCAGAGCAGTACTCCATCTTAAACTTACGGTCTTCCTTTTCATGTGGGGGATTCGCCGGCTTTGTCTTGGATGATGCTCACATTGCCTTTCGCGATTTGGAAAGTTTTTTATGGTGGTATTGCTGATCATCGATTTTTTCTATTTCTTCACTTTGTTCATCAATCTATCTTTGCTCGGATTCTTTCGTCTCTTCCCTGATATTGCAGTTGACATCTTCATATTCCTCCTCCTCTGATTTGTTCTTGTCTGTTTCAATTTCCTTCTGACCTCACATATGTTCTAGATGTAATAAGTTACCCTTGGCTGTGACCTGAGGCAACTGATGCCTAGGATTTCTGTTGCTGCCTCCTGTCATTACGGTGCTGAAGTTGTTGGTGATAACTTCCATGTCATTTTCCAGGGGAAGTGGTGGCTGAAATGTTTCACCAATGATAGCTTGGAACAGACTGGCGAACTCTAAAAGAAGATCCGAACCACAAATATGAGATGCTGTCGTAAGATCCCAGGCATCTTCTATATGGATCATGTCATAAACGTGCATGTGCGAAAGACAGTCAAAGAACATAACGGAGAATTTGAAGATCTCCCAGCAACTGTCAGAAGGCGCGGGCTGAAAAGGTGTGGCCACTGAGAGATCAGAGAACAGCTGAAACGACCTTCCCAGGGACTGCTGAGGGAGAGAGACGTAGAGGCAGGAGAAGAAGAACTATAGGCAGACAACATAGAGGAGGGGACCGGCAAGCCTTGTGCACAGAAACAAGCCCTCACACACAACCGACAGGCGTGGAGCCAGCTAGTGCGGAAGTCCTTCATGCGGTGACCCCACGACTCTACTCAGAGTTAAGACACCACAGCAAGGCAAAGCAAGACATGGTTTCAATACAAGAAACCCTCAGCAATGACTGCTATTTGTGAGATGAATAATGTGCTTGTTAAAGTTCAGGTGGGAGGCCCGTAGCCTGGTGGCCATAGGAGCAGTAAACTGTCGTGCGTTC
>JADBJO010002647.1:52500-55000 GCA_016801955.1 Conus betulinus
GTTAGCTGATGGAGATTATTCATGTCAGTTTGTTAGCTGATGGAGATTATTCATGTCAGTTTGTTAGCTGATGGAGATTATTCATGTCAATTTGTTAGCTGATGGAGATTATTCATGTCAATTTGTTAGCTGTCGGAGATTATTCATGTCAATTTGTTAGCTGTCGGAGATTATTCATGTCAATTTGTTAGCTGTCGGAGATTATTCATGTCAATTTGTTAGCTGATGGAGATTATTCATGTCAATTTGTTAGCTGATGGAGATTATTCATGTCAATTTGTTAGCTGATGGAGATTATTCATGTCAATTTGTCAGCTGATGGAGATATTTCATGTCAATTTGTTAGCTGATGGAGATTATTCATGTCAATTTGTCAGCTGATGGAGATTATTCATGTCAATTTGTTAGCTGTTGGAGGTGACTCATGTCAGACCCACACACTCCCTACACGAGCGTACGATTAACGTAATCGTCATGCTCATTAGCTATGCATTGATCGCTGATCTTACGATACATAATGATCTCTCTCTCTCTCTCTCTCTCTCTCTCTCTCTCTCTCTCTCTCTCTCTCTCTCTCTCTCTCTCTCCGTCCGGTTGTTTTCCGCTTTCATCTTGCATATCATTTGTATTGAGTGTCACATTTCTTTGTATGTGTTAATTTCCTCTTAATTATCATCTGTAATTGTATGTTTTTGTCATGGACAATAACGGTAGCACATCAAGTGGCTCCGTAACGCTGGGTTCAAAATAGGTTATCTCAATGTATGTCACTTAATGAACAAATTATCAGATGTGCCTTCCATTCTATCGAATTCAAATGACTGTTTTCATGTCTTTGGTTTTTTCTGAATCACGATTATCTAGTACGATTTCTGACATATATTATCGATCCCAGGATACAGCCTTCTTAGACGAGATGCCACAGAAAACTAGAAACGGGTATGGTGGCTTTATATTCACCAATCTGTCAATTATAGACGGCTAAACTTATTTGATAAATACAAAATTGAATGCTTATGGCTAGAGATTCACTTGAAAGGTACAAAGTCAATCCTGGTAGGTTTCTTATACAAAAACCCAGAAGAAAGAGTCGAGTGGTTCGATCGTTTTGCATTAATGCTCGAAGATGTATTGAGTCATTCTACGGAAATAATCTTGCTTGGAGATTTTAACATCGATTTATTCAAATCACATAATAAATGGAAACAAACTTATGAAATGTGCAATTTAACTCAATTAATAAATTCACCTACACGGATAACATTACAGACAAAAACGTTAATTGACCACATTTATGTTACTAACTCTAACAACGTAGTAGAAACTGCTGTACCTGTCTATGGTCTTAGTGATCATTTTCCAGTGTGTTTAACATGGTCAAAGAAAGGAGTTAAAATACCCAGATGCACTCATAAGTGTATATCGTTTCGCAGCTATAAAAACTTCCACACTGAAGAATTTCTGGCTGATTTATGTATGGCTGATTTTTCCTGTTGTTTTTTCAGTACAATCATCCTGATGATGCACTTGCTGCTTGGTACAGATTTTTGTTCCTATTTTCAATAAGCATGTTTTGCTTCGGACTAAACGTGTTAAATTAACTGAAAAACCACCGTGGTTAACAAAAGAAATAATATGCTGAAATTAGAATTCGTGACAATTTATTACAAACAACAGGGAAAGACAAGAAATTTAGGGCAACAACGAAACAAAGTCACTGAGATGAAAAGAGCCGCACGGAAGAGGTATTTTAGTGATTTTAATTTCATCCAAAAAAGATTCAAAATCTATTTGGAAAGCTATAAATCAGTTCCGGGAAAACAGCACCGCCATCTGCTTCTTATATGTCCAATTTATCTGTTGAATATCTGAATAGACATTTTACTACCGTGGCAGAGAGAACAATTAAGATAAACAACACACAGGCTAATAATTTAAATCCACTGAAATGTTTCTGTGAGTCAAAAAATATCCTTGACAAACTCCATTTTCCAACATAGGCGTCCATGAAGTGCACCAGGAGTTAAGTATATTAAAACCATCGAGTTCCCGTGGCTTGGATGGGCTAGACAGTAAAATTTTGAAGATATCAGCGCCTATTATCTCTGAATGTGTTACATATATTTATAACTTATGTATTGATAAATGTTACTATCCACAAGCCTTCAAAGATGCTAAAGTTTTGCCTGTTCTTAAGTCTGGTGACCCATCTGACCCCTCTAATTATAGACCCATATCTATCCTATCTGCCCTGTCTAAACCTTTCGAAAAACATATCAAACACAATCTACAGTCCCATTTTACAAAGTATGACTTATTTCACCCTACTCAGAATGGATTTAGAAGGAATCATTCGTGCCATACCATGCTGACCAATCTTATTGAGAAGTGGCATTTAAACATAAACAATGATTTATTTACTGGTGCAATTTTTGTTGATTTTGCGAAAGCTTTCGACACCATTGATCACAGTATCCTCTCTAAAAAATTACTTATGTAC
>JADBJO010002647.1:60000-67500 GCA_016801955.1 Conus betulinus
ACTAGAAAAGCATTTAAATAAACACATCCTTCATCACTTCAACAAGTACGATTTGCTTCATCCCGGACAGTCTGGTTTCAGACAGAAACATTCCTGCCATTCTGCATTAATCAATCTTGTAGATGTGTGTGGCTTGATAGTATTAATAACAACAGATATTGTGGTGTCTTATTCGTTGATTTCAGAAAAGCGTTCGATGTCATTGACCACAATCTCATTATTCGAAAACTGGAAATATACGGTCTCTCAAAATCCGCCCTTATCCTTCTAAAATCATACATCACAAAACGACAACAATGCGTCTTATTAGGGACGACTGTCTCTTCTGTAACAACTCTCTTAAGTATGGCGTTCCACAAGGCTCCATTTTAGGCCCGCTACTACTCTTCTCAATCTACATTAATGACCTACCCCTACATGTGAGATCTACATGCGACTCTCTTTGCAGACGACACCACAATTCACACCAGCCCATACTGATCCTTCCAGTCTCTCAAAACATTTGCAAGAGAGTACCAACGATCTTGTAAAATGGACCGAACTAAATCACATGTCACTTCATCCGCAAAAAACTAAACTGATGTACATTACAACTAGGCAAAAAAGACAAAAGCTCACCGATGATTTCCCTCCTATACACCTCAATAATATACTTGTGGAACAAGTTACTGATCATAAAGTATTAGGACTAATAATTGACAATAGTCTCAGCTGGAATCCCCACATAACTTTACTGTGCAAAAGGCTTTCCCAGAAAGTTTACAGCTCACCAAAATCAAACACTTTCTTGACTTTCATTCACGAAAACTTTTTTTCCATGCCCATATTCAGTCTTATGTTGATTATGCATCCTCCAACAACTTTAATGAGCCGATTCTCAAAAGTCTCGTCGAGAAACTCCCCCAAACTCCATATCCCATTCCCCAGAATTGACTTATTTAAATCAAGTCTAACATACTCGGGCTCCTCTTTGTGGAACTCACTTCCAGAATCCATCAAACAAGTCCATTGTACCACAACTTTCAAAAACGCTTACCTTACCCATCTTCTGCGGTAAAAAAAAAAAAAAAAAAAAAAAAAAAAAAAAAAATCAAAAAATCCATAATACCAACAAGTAATCTCAAAATCATAATCATCCCATTTTCATGTACTTAACCATTTTTTTTTTTTCTCTCTCTCTCTTTTTTTTTTCTTTTCATGTATCATGTATCATATATATATATATATATATATATATATATATATATATATATATATATATATATCACCAATGTATTGTATGAATGTGCATGCATATGTATATATATGTGTGTATATGACTGTATGTGTATATATATATATATATATATGTATGTGTATATATATGTATATATATATATATATATATATATATATATATATATATATATATATATATATATATATATATATGTATATATGTATATATGTGTGTGTGTGTGTGTGTGTGTGTGTGTGTGTGTGTGTGTGTGTGTGTGTGTGTGTGTGGATACATGTATGTGTGTGTATATGATATAATCTTATGAAAAATGATTATATGCTGCCCCCTCTCTCTCTCTCTCTCTCTCTCTCTCTCTCTCTCTCTCTCTCTCTCTCTCTCTCTCTCTCTCTCTCTCTCTCTCTCTCTCTCTCTCTGTCTCTCTGTGCGTGCGCGTGTGTGTTCCGAATTCCTTACATGCTTTGTCATATTCATTTTACTGTCTGACTTTATACATGCTAAGTATTGTACGTTTTAGTATATTTCCATTTCAAATTATTATATTTCATGCTGTACCCCCCCCCCCCCCTCCTTTCCACCCCGTCTCTCTCTTTTTTTTTATTCTTTCTCCCCCCCCCCCCCCCCCCCCCCCCCCCCCCCCCCCCCCTCCCCCCCCCTCACTATGCTTAATACCTTCTACGTATTTTCATGCCTTGCTTACAAAAATGATTACATGCTGTGCCTCTCTCTCTCTCTCTCTCTCTCTCTCTCTCTCTCTCTCTCTCTCTCTCTCTCTCTCTCTCTCTCTCTCTCTCTCTCTCTCTGTGCGTGCGAGCGTGCGTGTATGTGTGTTCTAAAATATGCACGTACTTTGTCGTATTCATTTTATTGTGTTTTTTCATACATGCTAATCTTGTACGTTGTAGTACATTTACATATGTACCCCCAGCCCACCTCACTCTCTAGCCCCACTGTCTCCTTCCTCTTCATTATTGTTACTCTCATTTTTTTATTTCTATTTTGTGCTTGTTATTATTATTCATATTTTTTTGTTTCATTTTCATTTATCTTCTATTATCATTTGATGTTCTTTTATGATTACATGACCGCTTTGCTTGCTCTTTTTTTTTTTTTTTTTTTTTTTTTTCTTTACATTAATTGATTTCACTGCATGTTGTAGTCCCTACTCAGGGCGAGGACTGGATGTAAAAAAGCACGTTAGTGAATTTTCTGACCAAGTCTGCAGGTGCCTGTATCTCTCGGGCGGGATGTTTCGCCTCTATAGATCTTGCCACACGGCTGGCAGTGGATGGCGTATACAATGTTGTGGCTCTGACAGGAGAATGTGCGTTTAAATTGTGAAGGAGTCTTTGGGGGTCCTGTAGGATGGTGTCTGGTTTGGTGAGGGGGCAGATTTTGCATGTAGGTTTTGAGCAGGAGTGAGAACCTGGTGGTGTAGGTGTGGAGATTCTGTTCGATTTGGACCGCACGAGATCTTTTAGGGTTTTATCACGTTTGAACGCGATCATAGGTCTTGTACGGAAGGCAGCAGAGAAACGTTTATATAGACAGGCAAGTGAAATGCTCTTCAGACAAGATAAAATTGGACATTGCAACTGGCTGTCTGACACAAAGACTATTCTGATAAAATAGATGGATTTGGAATAGTCTGGGTCACCTGGATGGTAGGTAATAAAAAGTGTTTTTGTCAGAATTCCAACAATGGTTTTATTGTTTGTTTTCAATGAAATTGCTGACAAAAAAAATGTGCATCGTATGTCCCTGCCCCCTCCTCCCCCCCCTCCCCCCCCCCCCCCCCCCCCCCCCCTTTTTTTTTTTTTTTTTTTTCCTTTGTTAACTATAGTTATGTGGAAACACATGCGCGCATCCCCCTTAAGTGCACGCACAAGAAAACATGTTTTCACATGTACAAACATTTAACTGCTACGTACGCTGGCATAGTATCTGTGAATGTTTGTAGTGAACTGTTTTGATATACTTCGCTTGGCAGGGAAAGATCCTGCCGCTATCTAATTTTTTCTTTTTATTTCTGTTTAATGCACACACTCCTTTTTGGCTTGTGATTGAACTGGCTACATATTAATCTATTTTATTGTCTTTTACTGGCATATTTAAGGTTTGATTTGTGCTTATAAATATGCATTTTTATTTTTCTTGTCCTTTACGATTTTTTGTCAATAACAACTCTGTTGCTTTCTATAGTGTGGATGGATTTATTCTATGGTTTTCAATGTATATGACTAGAAGATTTGAAACGGGATGTTGTAGAAGAGAGTATGTGTTTTTTAATTATTCATTTCAAACATTGTTAATAATGGATAGTAGTATATCTGTTTATTCAGTAAATTGTCAGGGCCTCAATAATTCACAGAAAGACGTGGTGTTTTTCACTATTTGAGAAATAAAAGATATTCAGTTTATTTTTCGCAAGATACGCGTTTTGAGAAAAACATGGAGCAATGTATTGTAGCTGAATGGGATACCAGGGATATTTTTCAAATTTTACATCAAATGCAAGAGGGGTCGCAATTTTGTTTAATAACACTTTTGAGTTTAAAATCAAAAGAGTCATTAAAGATAGTTCTGGAAATGATATAATTGTTCTAGCAGAAATTCAAAATAACAATTTCCTCTTCGTCTATATCTATGGACCAAACAATGATGATCCAGAATTCTATGACAAACTAAAACAGAAGATTAGTGACATAAACGTCGAAAATATAGTAATGGCCGGGGATTTTAATCTGGTTCTGCAGCCTGAAGAGGATTTTTATAATTACATACATGTAAATAATCCCAAAGCGAAAGAAGTAGTTGAAAACATGTTTTGAAAGCTTGGAGCTTAACGACATTTCGAGAGATTTAAACCCGGAAAGTCTTCGTTACACACCCTTTTCAACAGGCCCGGTTAGACTTTTTTTCTCATTTCAGGTTCAGTTAGTTGTTTCATTTGTGAATGACGCAGACATTGAATGCGGATACTGAACCGATCATTCTGCAATTTCACATAGGGTTAAATGTAAAGAAACTGTCAAGCATAATACCTTCTGGAAATGAATGTATCCCTTTTAAAAGATAAAGAATATCTGCATGAAATAGATATGGATATTGAACAAGTCATAATAGAATATACAGTAAATGCAGTTGAAAAGACATCGGATGAAGATACACAGCTTTCTATCCCAGATGACGTCTTCCTCGATTTTCTGCTGATGAAACTTGGATCAAAACAATTGCATATACTACAATGAAGAAAAAGAATTGGCAGATGAAGAGAGACAGCTAGAAGAGGATATACGAAAACTGGAGAAAGTTGAAAAGAATACTGGAGAAGACATATTAATAATGGAAATGAAGAAAGAGCAATTGAGACTTATTTGTGAAAAACGAATGGAAGGGGTATTATTAAGGTCGAGGGCTAGATGGGTAGGTGATGGGGAGAAAGTTAGTATCTATTTTTACAATCTAGAAAAGCGACACTATGTTAGTAAAAACATGGCTAGACTCATAGACCAGCAAAATAATATTTTGATAGACCAGAAAGATATCATCCAAGAAGTGCAGAGATTTTATGAATCATTATATGCAGAATCTGTAGCAGATGATTGTGAGCTTAGAAACTTAGTGAATGATATCCCTTGCATAAACGAAACAGATGCAGAAAGATTAGAGGGAGACATAAGGTTAGAAGAAGCTACATGTGTTCTGAGTAAAATGAAAAGTAATAAAAGTCCAGGCACAGACGGTTTTAGTGCAGAATTCTTTAAAGTATTTTTGGAAGAAATTAGGTGGATTTGTTGAAAGAGCACTTAATGCGAGTTTCAGAAAAGGAGAGCTATCTTGTGTACAGAGAGAAGGAATTATAACTTCTATAACTTCTAAGGTGATAAACCAAGCAATACATAAAAAAAACTGGAGACCTATCTCACTTTTAAATGTAATTTATAAAATATGATCATCCTGTATAGCAAATCGTTTAAAAGAAATTCGACCAAATGTAATTGATGAAGATAAAACAGGGTTTATCAGAAATAGATGTATTGGAGATAATTTAAGATTAATAATATGATATCATATCTTATCTATACGAACATAATCTACCAGGATTACTTTTGAATATAGATTTTGAAAAGGCTTTCGATTCGATAAACTGGAACTTTTTGTTTAAAGCACTGAAAGCATCTGGTTTTCAAGACGATATATGTAGATGGATAGGTGCGTTCTATAAAACTATTAAATCATGTATAATTGTACATGGTCAGGTTTCGGATTGGTTTAAAATTAAAAGAGGCAGCAGACAAGGAGACCCTCTATCACCTTATATGTTTGTGTTATGCGTAGAAATATTGGCTATTATGGTCAGACAGAATTCCAATATCCATGGGATTTCAGTGAACAATGTTGAACACAAGATTTCTCAGTACGCTGATGACACAGAATTCTTACTTGCAAGAGACAGGTGTTCTTTTGAAAACTGTATAGATGTTCTTGACAGGTTTGGTTCTGTGTCGGGCCTTCATATGAATGTAGGAAAAACTAATGTCGTTTGGCTGGGAAGTGAAAAAAAATCAAAAATCCATTATATGGAACATTTAGGTATGGAATGGAATCCATCTTAATTCCGAGTATTAGGAGTATGGTTTACTAACGACCTGAAAGAATGTGTAGATATGAATTACTCGGAAAGACTAGCAGATGTCAAACACGTATTCAAAATATGGGTAAAACGACAGTTAACACCCCTCAGTAGGGTAGCAATATTAAAATCTCTTATCCTCTCAGAGTTGACACATCACTGGTGACTATTACCAACCCACCAGACATAATTTTTCAAGCTTGTCAACAGGCTTGTTACGAATTTGTTTGGAATAAGAAGCCAGATAAGATTAACCGAAAAACTGCACATATGTTTGAATGCTGAAAATGTTCTTTTGACAGAGGCACTCATACTATTTCGCTCTGTCAATATGATTGTTGGCGACACCGTCTTTTGCTTTATAATACTATTTGCGAAGTATTACATATACGTTTGTAAAGTAAACAACACCCCGCCACAAATACATGTATTCATAAACAAATTTAAATTTAGATACAAAATTGAGGAACATATTGCATATTTGAAATAAACCATGCAGATTTTTTTTTTTACCAGATGGCTGGCATACAGACCATTAATGGATACCGTTCAACAGTTATACCCTTTTGTCTTTTATTTTTTAAACAACTTGCACTAATTGATTCAGAAGTGTAAGATGAAGTGTGTGTAAATGGACAATTTTTTTTTGTACATCATTAGAGGCCTGATTTCAAATTTTGCCAAACATAATGATGTGAAAAACATCCCTGTCAACATGATTTTTTATACATCTCTCTCTCTCTCTCTCTCTCTCTCTCTCTCTCTCTCTCTCTCTCTCTCTCTCTCTCTCGGTTTTGGTTTGTTTGTCTATTTTGATTAGAGAAAGTTTTGCATGAATTTGTAAATTCACATTGTTTGAGGTGATTTATTTCTTTATTTATTTCTTTATGTACATACTTGCCTTCCATGTATATACATGTATGAATGCAAATAAAAAAAGTTAAAAACTAAAAAGAGAAATTGCTTATAGCAGAGACAGAAAAATATGCTTGACACAGCTCTTTAAAAATATATTCCAACCGGAGAGAATACCTCAACGAGGTAACGCATACATGACACCGGGATAATCTGGCAAGGCTTAGAACTACTAGGATTTCATGCGAACAGAAGATGGTTTGATACAAATCACGTGTCCTTTTCTGCCACGTGTAGAAGACGAAGGCCATTTATGTTGAATAAACTTTGCGTAGAAGACGAAGGCCATTTCGACTGTTGGATACCATCAAATCATGCGAACTTAATCGCTGAAACATATGAACGGAGGAAGAAATTCTTTTGAATCAGAACCTGTGAATAATTGTAAGTGCCACAAATTGTTTAGTATTTTGATATGTCTTACCGTCGGATGGTCCTAGATTATTGATTTAGTACTGACGTATGTTTCGTCTGTAATGCATTAAGTTATATTATTTTGACTGCAGATAGAATACTGTAGTGCAATTTCCTTTTTGACCCCTTTCTCTTTCTTTCGTATGTACGTATGTGTGTGTTATATTTTCGTGTGCCCTTTGCAAGAACACTGTCAATTGTCCCCCTTGGCATGAAGGCCAGTTAGGCTATTGTCAATAAAACTATCATTTGTCTCTCGCTCTTATTTTGAAGAAAATGCAAAGCTTAGATTGCAAAG
>JADBJO010002647.1:72500-80000 GCA_016801955.1 Conus betulinus
GGGTTCAGACTCACGGTCAGGATGGATCACGGTCGGGATGGTTGTATGGGTGAGACTCACAGTCAGGAGGTTGGTATGGGTGAGACTCATCAACGGTGGTCTTGTATGGTTGTATCACACGAGGACTCACGGTCACGGCATGATGGTTGTATCCACGAGACTCACGGTCAGGATGGTTGTATCCGTCGAGACTCACGGTCAGGATGGTTGTATGGGTCAGACTCACGGTCAGGATGGTTGTATCATGAGAGACTCACGGTCAGGATGGTTGTATGCGGACTAACGGTCAGGATGGTGTATCTCCGACGGTGGCCGTATCCTCCTCGGAAGTCCCAGTAATGTCCGGTTAACCTCTGTAACCATTCCTCTATAGCGGGGGAATTCGCTGAGGTTGAGGGGGCGACACCAATCAAAACCACCACCAGCAACAGGGCAAATGAGAAAGGACGACCTCATCATGGCTCACCCTGGACCCTGGACCGGGTGGGGGGGGGGGGGTGCGGGCCCCGGGGGGGATGGGGGGTGGGGGGGGTTGAACACTAAAGACCACTAAAAAAACAACGAGTCGGCGCGTTCGCTTAGACAGAAAACAAACGGGGAGATCACGGAAAGGAACCGGGTAGGGACACTTACAAGCACTGAAAAAAACAAAGAGGAGGATTTATTGAACGGTAATGAAAACAAACTACATTTCACATACAATGAAGACAAAGTAATAAACCATGCGACAGAGAAATTGTTCAAACGAAAAATGCGAGACTTTACAACATAGAGCCCCAAAAAGTGAGCAAAGTCGGTACTTAGAAAGATCGTGTTGTCGAGGTAAGCCGTCAGTAACTCCTCATCCCCTCTCCCCCTTCAGAACAAATTTAGGAATATTTCTTTACAAACCCAAACAGATCCTCCATCCTTATTAAGGAAGGTAGCACACGCCCGTCTTGGAAAAACAGAAAAGATTGTTATCTGCACAAACAAAACAACAAACAAAACAAACAGAAAAAAACACACTGATTATTTAAATCATATCTTACGTTTGCTTAGACTACTTTGAAGGCAGGTATTAGATTCATTTACTAGTCTCGTAGGTTTAAAGTTCCGAAGTTAATTTTGCTTTGGACCTGTGGCCCAAATGAATGTCTTAGGATGGATGTAAAACTGCTTTTCTGTAAAGGCATTCAAACTAATGTGGATGAAAATGGGTGTGTATCGTTATGGTTCCTGGAGGTACAAACAGGAAATCATAGATTAGATTGCAGGCCAAATATTCTTCTGAATATGATGCTACTACTGCTGCTGCTGCTGCCGCTGTCGTGTTGTTGTTGTGTTGTTGACATTTTCCTGTGTCATGGTCATTCCTCTCACTTTCGTGTTCCCAGCCTCACGAGGCATGGCACAGTGACACCCCACAGGGAATCAACCTGGGATACGCACAGTGTGACAATCACCAACCTGAAGCTTCATGCTGGAAAACCGGGCCGGTCGAGCCTAGTTTGCTTCAAGAATATGTTGAGCACTGCGGCATCATTTGCAAACACTGACCAGCCACCTTTACTACGCAGACTTCCAGGCAACCCAGAAGTGAAGATGCCAAAAGCAACTGGAAACAATCGTGGTTTTGAGTGTAGAGATGACCCATGGGACCGTGGATCATCCTCACTGTTCTGACCTCGAGAACGTGACTTCCAACGAACAGCACGGCTGCCACACACTGAAATTTTTAATGACCGCGTATAAGCATGTTGCCATTTATACTGAGGTAGTGTCGATGTTTCTTCCGTTCTGTGGTTTCCTCATTGCAATATTTTTTTTTTTCTGAGATGTATTCTCTGTACTCATTCTTTGATAGTTATCCTTGTGAACAACTCCATCCCACTCTCCCCATGAAATTAGGCTTTGTAAGCTTACCTCAATAAATCATTCATTCATTCATTCATTCTTTCATTTGTTCGCTCGTTTATTCCTTCAGTCATTCACTCATTTCCTTAAATTCAGTTCAGTTTAATCGTAGGTTAACAATCCACATGGCTTTTCATTTGCGCTTTCAAAGGTTCATTATAAACACTACATAATGTTAAAACTCAAAATAAAACAAGCCATAAACTTCGAAAATAAATGCAAATGAGTCCAATGACACACCTGCCAAAGTGTTCACGTATCTTTTAAATCGCAAACATCACCCTTAAACACACGATCAAAAAATAAAAAAATAGCCCCTTTCCCCCTCCCATCATCACCACACACACACACACACACACCACACACACACACACACACACACACACAACACACACACAACACACACGCACGCACAGCACGCACACACACACACACACACACACAACACACACACACACACACACACACACACACATCACACTCATCTATTCACACCAGCACACAACATACATAATATAGTCCCTCTCGCCTCCATCTTCTCCTCCTCCCCATTCTCACCTACTTTCATACAACCACACTCATATACAACTGCAACGCACGCTCACTTATACGTTCTGGCATGTACTCAAATCGTCTGCACTCACGCACGACCAAAGTCACAGGCCAATCCTGACAGTTGTATGAGCAGACTGCTGAAAGAAGGACAGACATTCCAGGCAGTGAGATTTCTTGCACCAGCAGCTCTGGCTCTACTACTTCTCTCTGATCTTTGCCGCTGATGTCGTCATGTAATGTATACGGGTGTGCTTCATTTCGATTTTTGTTGTTGTTGTTGTTGTTTTTTTTGAGTACGTTTGTCAGTTTCCTGTTGCACATATTGCCGACAGTGTCCTGTTTTGGGTTCACCACCCCATCCGTTTTCATAATAAGTTTTCAAATCTCTCTCTCTCTCTCTCTCTCTCTCTCTCTATCTCTTCTCCTCTCTCTCTCTCTCTCTCTCCTCTCTCTCTCTCTCTGTGTGTGTGTGTGTGTGTGTGTGTGGTGTGTGTGTGTGTGTGTGTGTGGGTGTGTGTTCATAATGTATCTTCTTTTAATAAGCAGGGGATGAACAATATAGTGTATTATAGTCATTATACGGAACGTACATTATCAGTAAAGTGTGCGATGCTAATTCACAATCTTGTCTTAGCAATGCTTGTACTTCGTTCATACAGTGTTTTTCAGAGTCCGTTCCGCCATCCCAACATCACATTTGTTTAATCCTCATATCTCTTTAGAGATATCTATTGTACTTATCTTATGTCTCTTTAGAGATAATATAGCTGTATGTAATGATCAGCTCAAAAATGATCACAATGAAGACTTCGAGTTTTAGGTAGGTGTGTTGATTTTTTCAGACATTTTTCAAAAATGTGGTAATTTCTGTTAGACAAATTTAGTTGGCGCAAGTTCACGGCCATTGTTCACCAAGCGGTAAGATCTAAGCTTCACTTCATGTCTGCAAAGATAACACGGATCAAGCATCATTATATGTCCGTAATAATAACATCAGATTCAGGATTCATTTTCATTTCCGCAACAATAACATCAGATTGAGGGTTTATTGTAGGTCAGTAACAATATCATACTGAGGCTTCTTCTAATGTCCATAAACAAACGTCAGATTGAGGGCTTCATCATAATAGTATGTCCGTGACGACGGTAACATCAAATTGAAGCTTTAGTATGTGTCCATAACGATCATATCAAGCTGAAGCTTTACTATATATCCGTAATAATAACATCAGATTGAGCCTTCATTACATGTCTGCTACGGTACAACATCAAGTTAAATCTTTATTAATTTGATCTTGTTTATATCCCTGATTATAACTTCAGATTAGGCTTCATAATATGTCCGTAATGGTAACATCAACTTGATGGCTCATTATCTGGTCTTCAACACTTAGCAGCAGATTGAAGCTTCGTTATATGTACGTAACGATAACGTGAGACTAAGGCTTCAATAAAAAAACATCTGCAACGATTTTTTTTTCTCAAAGGGCGAGGAAAAAGGAGAAAGAAAAGGAGAAGACAGTTCAGTTTGACGAGAAAAGAAGACACACCATGGAATAGTCTTTGTGGCTCAGAAGCAACATTCATTTCTGTCCTCTCACTCTTCTTTCCATCCCTCGTCTCGTGTGTGTGTGTGTGTGTGTGTGTGTGTGTGTGTGTGTGTGTGTGGTGTGTGTGTGTGTGTGTGTGTGTCTATGTGTGTGTGTGTGTGTGTGTGGTGTGTGTGTGTGTGTGTCTGTGTCTGTGTATGAGAGAGAGAGAGAGAGAGAGAGAGAGAGAGAGAGAGAGAGAGAGAGAGAGAGAGAGAGAGAGAGAGAGAGAACAAGCAGTAGGAAAGGTGGATGCAAAACAGAGACAGAAAAAGGAAGAAAGTTGGGACAGAAGAACAAAACAAAAAAGATGAACAGAACAGAAAAAAAAAAATGCAGAAGATTTAAGAACTGAACAACAACAACAACAAATCATGACAGAAAATGTGAGACAGAAAAAGAGATAAGTCAACCTCCAAAAACCCAACAAAATGACTCACTATACTGTGCAGAACGAAGCTTGGCAGTTCGCAGGAGAGGGCAGCAAAGACAGCTGGCAGCTGGGAAGACCACGGATGCTGTCTGCTGGTTTGCAGGCTTATTTATACCTGTCTGTCTGCCGTGAAATTTTGACAAATCATGCACCCTTTTTATCAAATTAATAATAAACTTTATCACATTACCCCCACCTTCGCTCTCTCTCTCTCTCTCTCTCTCTCTCTCTCTCTCTCTCTCTCTCTCAAATGCACACACGCACGCACGCACGCACGCACGCACGCACGCGCACACACACACACACACACACACACACACACACACACTGGCGCAAACAAAACGAACCCGAAATTCGCCCTCAGCAGTTTCCGGCCATCATGTTTCATGTGGAGTCACGTGGTCTCTAAAAATGGTCCAGCAGCTGGAAATTGAAAGAGAGGGAAGGGCAATGAAAGGATGGTCGGTTCGTGGTCTGCATGTGGAGCCTGTCTTCTTCTTCTTCCTTTGTCTAGCTGGTGGAGTAACGTGAGAGCCTTGTTGGTCTGAGATAAAGAGCACTGCCCATGTGTCACGCCAGAATCACTCTCCGCATGTGTAAACCTTTACTCCCTGTAAAATTCACTCAGCCAAGTGTGTAAGCCTTGTTTGAAGATTTTCTCTCAGAGTAAAAAAAAATATTCTCATAAGGATTTTAGTCCCTGTACAGACAAATTTATGTTTACTTCTTCATGTTTATTCTCACAAGGATTTTAGTCACTGTACAGAAGAATTTATGTTTGCTTCCTCGTGAAAAATTTGGCCAGTAAAATTTCATGTCAGAATAAATTTCATGTACAAAAATGTAACTTTCCAGCCAGTTCAGAATAGTAATGAATATCAAAATGGAGGATACATCCCAGTGTGTGTCGTTCTCCTGCATGTGAACAATTGATTCAGCCTCTTACTGATAAAGTAAGTACTGATGGAAATATCAAATGAAATACATTAAAATATGCATTTCCTTCCCCTGCCTTCTCCATTCCGCCATCTCTCAAGCACACACACACACACACACACAACACACACACACACACACACACACACACACACACACACACATGAAAGCACATTCCCTTACACACACACACACACACACACACACACACACACACACACACACACACTCACACATGAAAGCACATTCACTTACACACACACACACACACACACACACACACACACACACACACACACACACACACACAGAGAGAGAGAGAGAGAGAGAGAGAGAGAGAGGGGGGGGGGGGCAGTTGCAAAGTGGGCAAACTGCAGGCGGAAATTTAAAGAAATTTGAAAGAAAGATAATTGATAAAGCTTCGCAAAAAAAGAAAGAAAAAAAAAAAAACAAAAAAAAAAAACATTGACAAACTAATAAACACGATGCATTTCGACCTCTTAGGTCTTAAGAGGTAGAAAAGCGTCTTGCATTGTCTTGTGATTCGTTTGTCAACGTTTTTGGGGCGGAGCTTTATCACTAATTTTTCAAACTTATTCAGATTTAGATGGTTTACTTCTGAAGGCCATAGCCTCTTAGAAGTGGAAAATACATGAACAAGAGAATCACGAATACATATATCATTGACGTTAATTATAACATACACAAACACTTCATGTGGTAAACACCCTGAACAGATACAGAACGAATTGTTACACAGGTTGTTTATCAGGGTTAGCAAAATAAGCTTGGATAGACAAGGTTGCTTGTAAAGTTAACAAGAGATGAATCCATCTCTGATACCTTTCATAACCGTGGACAAAAAAGTGCTAAATGGACTTTTTCTTCTATTGTGTCTTTGCATACTGGACAAAATCGTGTTACGATTATTTAACTGTCTGTAACGTAACTGATGGACAGGGACACTGAAAACGCTAAATCTAAAACTTTGTCATAAACACGCTTTAAATGACAATACATAATGCACTGACGTGTAAGTTGGCAAGCAATGTAGATACTTGAACATTCTATAGAAATCAAACATGTCGCTTTTTTTGGACGTGCGAACTCCAGTCTTGCCATCTACAGACAATTATTGTTTCCCGCAATTCACAAATGAAGTGCCCACCACGTCTCTAACGTCTTGATTTAGCCATAGAAAAAACAAATCCATACTCACATATGTTATTTTTGCTTTGGCACCCAGTTTCTTTTACCCCATTCAGAACATCGAGTATGCTTTGTACAGTAGCCTGTATGTTTCCGTTTGGCTTATCTTTTTAACCAGTAGCGATACATTTAACAACAGAGTTCGGATAAACTGGGGATCAATTTGATTCCCCATAAAAAAAAAAGTTGGACATGTGTTTGTTACGAGGCGGCAAGAAACTTCTCTAAAGCATACAAACGATTGATCTTACAATGCACATTAAAGGCATCCAAATCCTGTGATTCAGGTCCACACTGTAACAGTCTGTGCCTGGGCATCAAATATTTTCGAAAGCACTTTTCATCATTCAATATTCGATAAAATCCTTTTTCAGTTCACACAAAAGGGCATTTTTGCTTTATCGGCAGAGTTCTTACCTGTGAAAGTGAAAAATTGCAGTTGCTAAAAAAAAAAAAATTCCTCGATACATGTTTTCACCACAAACACTATAATTCCATTATGTGTCCAAGTTTCTCTTGCGGCTGAATGCCTTGTTTTGTTAAAAACGCTATAATATCGCTCTTCTTCGTTTTCATCTTTAAAGGCAGCTCGTTGCAAACTTTCCAGCTGCAACTGTAACAATCTCTTCACGGAATCCAAAAGCTTTCAATACCTCACTCATGAAGTTCCAGCTGAGAGAGTCAAAGACTTTCTTAAAATCAGTGGCAGGCAGCAATCCTCTTTTATGACTGGTGTCACAATGATTCGGTATGTTGTACATTTCATTCGTATTATTTCCAATATATCTAATGGCTTTGATCCCCATCTGATCTTCATTTATGAACTTAAACAGCAACCTGTTTAGTCAGTTAGCTATACATGTTCTGCTGATTTCACGTACT
>JADBJO010002647.1:85000-117500 GCA_016801955.1 Conus betulinus
TCTCTAAAAATCCGAAGAAAATCATCAACTGCATCAACACCTCGGTTCAGCCAGACATAACCAAACCCATACATACATAATTTACAACGAACATTTGAGGCCCAGTTTCTTTTGTCACGTGTGTCCAAATCATACAACATACAATATGCCTTATATGGTAATCTATGCTCATCCATTCTGGTTAATTTTAACCAGAACTTATTAATACATTTTAAAGCAGAATTTACGTATATAGGATATCTGTTCGTTTCTCCATATATCAGATCGTTTTGGTGTTCGTATATCAACGCCTAAGAATCGTTTGAGTCTAAACAAACGTACTTTTTTTCACAGTGTAATGCTGTGTTGTCTAGTCCCATAATTCCGCACCGTACTGAACCACTGGCTAAATCTGAGAGTCAAATAATTTTAGAAATGTGTTTAGAGAGTTATTTTTCAACATATACAATTTTTGCAATGTACAAAACAAAGCATTCTTGGCTCGACTAGAAAGATTATTACACGCTGCTACAAAACTATTTCTTGTAGAAAAGTAAATTCCCAGATACGTGTACACATTTACAACAGGCATGATTATTCTAAGTCCATTCTCACTAGCAGGTAAATAGCCCCCCTTTCCTAAATACAACAACGTTACTTTGTTCATATTCACCTTCAAGTGTAAAGCTGACGCTGCGCGACACAGACTATTGATGTGTTTGCAGGCCAATAACTGTGTCAGCCACTAATGCCACATCATCAGCTAGTAATGATATAAACAGCTCAAAGTAATCGTGTGTAAAGATTGCACCATGTCTGCCTCCTCTTATCACTTCTAGTGCTAATTCATTGATAAATAAAGAAAACAGTATAGGGCTGAAAACATCACCTTGTTAACCACACCAGTACATTTGATGTATTCCGTCAGTTTAGCGCCATATCTGACCCTAGCTTTTACATTCATGTACATACTACGAATAGGTTTTATACAGTTTGCCTTTAATTCCATTTTTCAGAAGTATCGGCCATAACAAGTTCCTTTCTATAGAATCAAATGCCTTTTCAAAATCAATGAAGGTATCGTATAGTTTGCGTTTAAAACAAAACTGTTTTTGTATTAATGCCAATAAATAAACATATGGTCAACTGTAGAATATCCTCTTTCAAATCCCGCTTCGTGTTCGCCCGTCAAACTATAGTCTTCTTCATTCTTGAAGTCTGTTATCAATAACTGCACTATACATTTTACTGCTAATATCACACAAAAATATGCCTCTATAATTGCTAGGGTTATTCACATCACCCTTTTTAAATAAAGGAAGTACGATAGAGTCTGTCCAGTTTTCTGAGAAAACACCCTTGTCAAACAAAGCATTCAATATTAAAAAAAAAAAAAAAAAAAAAGAAAAATCACTGATTGAGCCCCTGCATATTTGAGCATTTCCCTATAACCCCATCTGATCGTGCAGCTTTACCATTTTTCAATTTTCTTACTGCAAGCATTATTCTTCTCTTGATATGGGCCAATTCATAGCTCTCATTTCTTTTTCGTTCTCATACACATGTTCTACATCCTTATCTATAATAGCTATGTCTGTAAATTCATCTATTTCAAGTAAGTCTTCAAAATGCTTATACCAATCATCCACACTTGCAAACGCTTTAATAATTGAAGTTTATATCCCAGTCAGATATATATTGGTGTATTTAATGGCTCTTCAGGGCGCTGAAAAATGAAAAAAAATCTGATTTTTTTTTTATTTACAGATTTTTTTTTGTTTTGTTTTTAATATTATCTTAGCACAGATACACTAATCACAATTGATTGAATTAATATGTATGTTCTAGTTTCATTTTGTCCAGCGTTTTTTTTTAAAAAAAAAGTGGGTTCTTGGAGGGAAAAAAGTAGTTCTCTTGCACTGTGTGTTAACACATACCGGACTCACAATTCATGACATCCTATGATAAAAAAAAAAACAACAGCATATAACTCATGTACAGCAGAAAATATTGAGACTGTCAGACCTGTGTGATAATATACCTCTGCCTTGAACGAGACAGACCACCACATCATAGGGCTGAAAAGCTAAGGCGGAAGTTGGAGAAGAGTGAGACATACGGGCACAAAGGGGAGTTTCAGTCTTTGCTTGTGTGCAGTTCAGAAGTGAAAATTGACAGAGCTGTCATTCTAGCGTACGAGCTTGGCTCAACCGACATGCTGAAAGGTGTTGCCTCATATCTACGGACAGTAATAACAGAGGCCTTCGAGAAATCAGAAAGTTTGCCATGGCCACCAACAGATGAATTTCTACAGCAACGTGATATCCTACCACACGATCTTCAGAGATTTCTTTACTATCTCTTGGTTGGCCAAACACAAGACCACACTTCAAAAGTACAAAGACTCGTTACTTCACTTGGCCAGGACATCCTCAGAGTCGTCACTAAGGGTCACGGGAAGCTGCCAAAACACATTCTTTTGTGCATGACATTGCGTCACCTATTCAGAAGTAAGCAGCTCGTGACCATGATGAACAAGTTTGGACATTGTGATACTTACCGGTTCACACTTGAACTAGAAACTGCAACTGCACACGCCATGAGTGAATGTTCAAGTGTCTTGACTTCTCAAATTCTTCTGAACCCATCAGCACCATCTGTGTTTCACTCTGAGTTTGATAACGTCGCCATCTTCCTGAGCACACTAGAAGGGCAGGCGTCAGCGCTCACTGCTCATGGCATTATGCTTCAAGAAGTCACAGATGAGGAGCATGGAGGAGCTCAACTGCAGCTGGCTTCAGTGCCAAGGACAGGAGAACAGACTCTTCAGATCTCACAGGAAGAATTCCCAGAGTGCTACATGACTTCATGGAAGAGCCCGAACTATCCATGCCAGAGGTTCTTTAACCCAACCATCTTACAGCAGCACATCATTCTGATGGGCACCTTCCACACTTCGTGTGCCTATCTTAAGATGGCAGAAACTCTGGCAGAGAAACGAGCAGGTTATCTGTCTCCTCTGTCATCTGTCCACCTGTTCATCATGGTCACGAGCTGCTCACTTCTGAATAGGTGACGCAATATCATGCACAAAAGAATGTGTTTTGGCAGCGATGCTTGTGCAAATAACAACAATTTTGTTCTGTTTAAATCGTGTTGTGTTGTTTTAGTCGAAATCGCACATTCAGGGAGTATAGGAGATATATTTAATTTGTACCTACAAAAAACGGGACTAGGAGGCCCTAATTGGGTTCTGAATAACCCAAAATCATTGTTATGTATGAAAAACAATCCCCCAATAGCCCTGCTTTCTATTATTTTCAATGTATAGCAGATGACATACAGTTCATATTGTGAAAATGACGGTTTCAGTAGGTAGCGCATCCCTGAAGCCAAGGTATACCATACTGGACTACACAAAAGGCTTTTTTAAGACGGCAAGTCATTGATTTAGTTACAAAAGTAACAGAAACGTGGATTTCTGGTCATTCACATGAGCTACATTTGACTGGAATTGATGATTGTGGTCAGCATATAAGGGGGGGGGGGGGGGGGGGGGGGGGGGTACCCTTAATTCAAGGCCATAACTCATAGTCCAAATGAGTTATTTTGTTGGGAACAACCACAAACGTGTTCAATGGTCCCTAAGGTACATTGTGGATCCACTTAGGTTAAGTCCTGGGGGGGGGGGGGGGGGGGGGGGGGGACAGGGGGGGCATGGTAACCATGGTCTGCTTAGCAACTAATAGTCGCTTTTTGCGCAGCGCGAACGGACAGCTTAATGTAGATAGACCTGACGGGAACTCGGTGACCGCGCTTGTAGTGTGCGGTCACCTTAGCGTCGCGCTCGTGTAAGCCGTTTCTTGAAGACAGGTCAACCTTTTTTCGAAGCTAGGGGGGTTTGTTGTTGTTGTTGTTGTTGCTCTGTTGTTGCTGTTGTTGTTGATTTATTGTTGTTGTCGTCAATGCCGACAGTAACTCACCACAGCACGCTGAATTATTTCATTCCATTGTCTCATTTTTTCCTCCATTTTGTAAAGCCTGTTTTGTCAAACAAAGAGACATTCAGAATGCTGTCAACGATAAATCAACTGTGCTCGAGCTTTGTTTGGCGTCGGTACGCGCAGCAGGCCTACGTACCATCCTCGGAGCTCAAGAAATCTGCGGCCTTTGGCGCATATACCTGGCGACAGAGGAGGCACGAACGGACATCCTGAAGAAAGTTGAGCGACACGGCAATACAGATACACAGCAGCACAAATCCTTTCATGTTGAAAGACCACACGGGAGAGGAAAAACCACGGACTAATGTATGGATCAAGAACATTCCCATGTCTGTGGCTGACTCAGAGATCGAAATTGCACTCGTTAAGGCAGGATGTGAGCCAAGACCAGGGGTAAAACATGAGCGAGCAAGGGATCAAAACTACAAGCTAGCCCGTTTTTTTGACAGGGCGCGGGTTTGTGTATATCTCTGTCCGTCCCACTCCTTTGGACAAACAGCTCAAGGTCAGTAGTTTTACTGTGAGCCTGTGCCATACGGAGCAAAAACTAAAAACAACAACAACCAGCCGCCGTGGCGAAGTGGTTAGCGTCGCGGACTCCCGGCTGGAAGGTTGTGGGTTCGAATCCCATCAGAGTCATGTGGGTTTTTCTGCCCCGACCGGCTCCTACCCAGAGTTAAGTTTGCTGTGGACTCAGTTGGGAAGACTGGGACCACACAGTCGAGTTTCATCCACTTAGTGGTGCGTTTCTGAGAGTGTTGCTCAAATTTCCTGACCAACACTGTAGGT
This sequence comes from Conus betulinus, assembly GCA_016801955.1. Taxonomy (NCBI): domain Eukaryota; kingdom Metazoa; phylum Mollusca; class Gastropoda; order Neogastropoda; family Conidae; genus Conus; species Conus betulinus. The sequence continues at coordinate 89,773 of JADBJO010002647.1, forward strand.
GTCTGTATCTCTCGGGCCTGGTTGACGCCGGGATATATTATGAAAGGAAGCGTAGAGAACAGCCCTGTCATGTAGTCTCAGACCGAAATGGAAATCCGTAGCATCATCTTATTCATCCTCATTTTCATCGATCAGCATTAAAAAAGAAAGTCTCAAATTCTGTGGCCCTTCATGTCCTGCTCTCATGGTGACCTCAATTTCGATGTCTTCTCCACGTCTGTGGGCTTGGTTTGGTTCCGTCGGTGCCACCGGTATCGGCGAGTCCATGGGGGCTGTCGTTTGACTGACATGGTGGCGTCCTCCGGAGGGGAGAGCTCACTCACGCCGGCTCCGCGACTAAGCAATTATTGTCGTCAGTAGGGGGCTTAGTAGGTGGTGTCCTGCGTATGTTAGATCAGAACAGGCGCCACTGAACACCACCGAAGTGACTCGCCAGCAGTGCAGTGTCTCCTCTGGTGGGTTGCCTCTTGACGACTTGACATTGACTGCTCCCTGTGGATTGCCAGTGCCGGGGCTGCAGCGGGGCCGACCGGGCTGTGGCTGTGGACGGGGGTGTCGGAATGAGCGGCGTGGGTGCACTGCCTCTGAGGTGGCGCAGAGGTGGGACGAAAAAAAAAAAAAAAACAAAAAAAAACCCACCACCACCCAACAACACAGTAATTTGCTCTCGCTGTTTGGAATCTGACCACCATATATCGCAGTGTACTCTGCCAACAATGTACATAGCAAGGGCACAAGCGTGGGGATCCTTCTTGTCCACTTGGAGGTTAGCAGTCCTCCAACATTCAAAAAGACAGGGAAGGGGTACACCATTCAGATATCCAGGGGAAACGTCAAGTGGATGGACAGGGGGCGTAAATGGGTATCCGATCTGTAAAGTCGGATAGCTCTCCCAGCAAAGGTATGGCACGCAAAACTGTCGATCGAGGCGGCAGGAGTCGAGCTTCCGTTCGTCAGTAGTCCCCGTCGTCCTCCTTCGGTCAGCGGTCACGTGGGAGATCTGAGACCCTGAACCCATTCCTCCACAGACTGCAGGAGTCCAACAGGAAGGTCGAAAAAAAACACCGCCGACGCCAAAGGACGGCATTCAAGGAGACCAGTGACTTCAAAGGATTCTCGGATCTCGGGGTCAGCATCAGCTAAAGACTGGCAGTAATGTGCCGTCCCTTGTGGTACACTTGCTATCGACCTTTGGTTTTCATTTAGGGACAGCGAGACTGGATGCGACCAAATGTATTTTAACTGTTTGCATTGTGCTTGTCAGCAGTGTTCCTGTTTTTCGTTGTTGGTGGTGGTGTTCTTCTTCTTCTTCTGTTATCATCATCATCATTAGTAGTAGTGGTGGTGATAGTATTAGAAGTGGTGGTGGTGTAGTAGTAGTAGTAGTAGTAGTAGTAGTAGTAGCAGCAGCAGCAGCAGTAGTATAGTATTATTTTCACTGCCATCACTGCTGATGGTATTGCTGTTGAAAATATATTATCCTTGTTACTTTTGTAATGTATGCACATTTCGTCTTTTAATGCAAGAGGACTGAGAAATAAGTTTAAACGTCTTTCTGTTTTCCGTTATCTAAAAAAAAGCAAAAAGCTGACATTGTATGTTTACAAGAGGTGAATATCACAGCAAATGACCTTCCACTGTGGGGAAAAAAAAAAAAACAATGGGGTGGTACAATCTTTTTTTTAATGAAGGAACAATGAAGCGAAGTAAAGGAGAAAGGAGAAATGATTGTGATGGCTAGGAATTTCAATAGTAAGGTTGTATTAAAGGCAGTTGAACAGATTTTTCTTAAATTAGAGTATCACAAAGAGATTTTGACTCCACTCTAGCAAATATGTATGCGCCAAACGAAACAAGTGAAAAGATAATAATCTCCCAGTAAATCGTAATGATTCTGCGGATCAAAATCTTACTCTTTTTGGAGATTTCAATTGTGTAATTTAGAACAATCTCAATATTACTTCTGGACATTCTCATCATGATACAGAAATAAAACACTTAACCACATAATGACCTCACTGCAGTGCACTGATCTGTGGATAACATTCCGCCCTAAAGAGAAAAATTTTACTTGACATAAAGCAAATCCTTTTGTTGCTCACCGATTGGATTATTGTTTTATTTCAGTTAGTATATTAAAAAGTGTGTCTCATGTGTGAACACTTCACTTTAGCAGCTAACTCTGGTCACAAAACAGTTAAGTGTTCTCATGTGAACACTTCACTGTAGCAACTAACTCTGGTCACAAAACAGTTATCGACGACATTAAAGCTGCAACAAATACATTCATAGAAAATGAACATTTCCCTAGCCTTAATAAATCAGATACCGCCTTATGCAAAGACACAGTGAGCTTGGAAGAAGAGAACTGCTGCACTGAAAGGCGTGAGAAATGGATCTGCCCCAGGGCGTGATGGGATTGCTATTGAATTCATGAAAGTCTGTTGGAAGAAGATGGGCAAAACGGTGACAGATTCTTTTCGTGGAAACCTGTCAGAAAGATGTATTGTCATATACACAGAAACAAGGCATTTTAATTATTACACAATGTGAAAGAATTAGACTGATATGAATTAGAAAAAAATGGAGACCGATAACTTCACTACATTCTGCTTATAAACTGCTTTTTAAAACAATGGCAGAGAGATTAATCCATAGATTAATCTATGAAGATCAAGTGGGCTGTCTCAAAGGTAGAAATACATCAACAATCATCAGAACGATATATGATACCATAAATTATCTAAAAACAGAACAAAATAAAGCTGGATATCTGCTTGCAGTGGACTTGTCAAACGTTTTTGATTCATCTCAAAAGCATTCCTTTTACATGTCTTTTCAAGTTTTGGTTTTAGTCCAGATTTTCTCAAATGGTTTCTATTCTAATGAAAGATACTGTAAGCTCAGTAAACTATGGTGGATGGATTTCCGAGTCGATTGACGAGTGTGTGGGTATTAAACAGGACGCTCTTTTTCTCAATTAGCCTTTGTGGTAGCTGCAGAATTATTAGCGTAAAGAAATGGTCCCATCGTTGTAACTCCATCATCAAATAACAGGGTAACTTGCACTTGAAAATAAAACACATGGCCGACAAAACAACTTTGTTTCTCATAGATGAACAAGACGTGAATAGTTTCTGTTTCTCGGAGATGAAGACGACGTGAATAGTTTGACCGCTTTTTGACTTCTTTTGAAAGATTTTCGGCTCAGAGACGACAGTTGCTTTTTTTTTTGCTCCTAATTAATTCGTCAATTATACCGAATTAAGACGTTGTCTGTTCATGAGACTTTGCCAAGAGCTGTGTGAAGAACCATGCCTTCTTCTAATGTTGATTTTCGCCCAAGATGTGGCTGTTTTCACCCCGTATTTATTCTTTTCATGTTTGAGAGAGCCAGCAAGCGAGTCGCCATTCGGACTTTGAAAATCAAAACCATGGTGGGCGGTGTCACCGTAGGTTGCCTCCTCGTGTATTTGTTCTGGGGGAGTTTTCTGCTGCAGTGTGGAGATGTTGAGAGCAAAACCCAGGACCACCTAAGAACTCTCAGCGACAGAGCACGCTGACCAGTGCAGGACGCAGAGCTAGCGTGGACACTGACAGCTCCTCCTCCCAGCACGTCCAGAACTTCGTCGTCTGCTGCGGAACCCTCCAACTTGGAACTGATGTCCTTGCTCCAGTCCATGAACGCCAAGTTCGACCAGATGACGGGCGACATCAGGGACATCCCGTGACGGCCTCTCTGTCCTACAGGAAGAGATGTGTTCCTTGAGGGAGGAGATCGCGGACTTACGGCGTGAGAACGACGACCTCCGTGGCAGCAATGAAGACTTGAAGAAGAAAGTGCAGGAACTGGAACGAAAGACTGATGACCTTGAGGGACGTTCCAAGAGGAATAACTTAATATTCTATGGACTCTATCGCAGGGAAAAGGAAACTCCATCAGACTGTGAAGGTGTGTTGAGAGACATGATTGTTGATAAGCTGAATTTGACCGGGGACTTCCAGTTTGACCGCGTGCATCGTCTGAATGCCAAACCGAACTCTCCTGTGATAGCACGGTGCACTTTTTTCAAAGACAAAGAGAAGATCCTGAAAGCCAAAAATAAGTTGAAAGGTAGTCAAATTTTTATCGGTGAGGACTTTTCTTTGCGCGTCAGAGAGGTGAGAAGACAGCTGACTCCTCATTTGAAAAAGGCACGCAGCGAGGGAAAACGTGCACAATGGTTTTTGACCACCTCCTAATAGATGGTAAGAAGTACGGACTTGGGGAAGGGCAAACTCTTAGAGAAATCGGATAGGGGTATGGCCAGCCCGAGTTGACACCGGTTAAATCACCCAGTTTGTGAAAATTATAATCGTGCGACACGGATATACAGAAACACGGACAGTGACCTTGTTACTGCGAAGGGTGCACTGGGTGAACATGTAAAAACCGGTTTTTTGAGAGGTCAGGGGGGGGGGGGAAGCGAAACGTTTGGTTCTACTTGTAAACATGTTGCTTCTGTATGTGATACTGGTTGTATGAATGAATATGATTTACCTTTGTGTATGATGAAAGGTGATCTGTTTGACGGAAAAGTGAATGAGCAAATATCTTTTTATAATACTAAGCATTGTTTGTTGATTAATGGTGTTGCTACGGAAAATTGTGATCAGGGGGCATCGAAAAAGTATTATTGTAATACCTCAGCGAATGACAATAGCTCAAATGCTAACAAGGGGGCGTCTCAAAATAAAGATACTGCTAGTCATGTACATCGTGATCGTTCCCATTTTGACGAGGGTATAGCCCCAAAGAGAGACTTTGATATTTTTACAGACGTTGACTGTTTTGGAAACCAACTTGGTAAAAACCTGTCTCTACAGAGAAAAGAAAAATGTACAACTCCAGAGACAATGTCACAGAGTGCCTCTATTAATTTATGTACACATAACAGAGGAGATGATGTATATTCAAATACACAAAACAGATACAAAACATATTTCCTTCTTCTTACACTGGAATATCAATGGTCTTCTTTCCAAACTTACTTGTCGAGATTTCCTTTCGTTTTTGTTTAAATTTGACTTTGTATGCTTGGTTGAGACATTCGTTGAACATGTGCAGTTGTGTGTTTTCACTGGATACACAGTATTCAGCAAACCTGCTATTAAATTTAGTAAGCAAGGCAGACATTCAGGGGGAATCATTTGTCTAATAAAAAATGAATTTTTTGTCATTTATCCGTGAAATCAAAGTGAACTATTCCAATATAATTGTATTTTTAATCGATAAATGTTTATTTGGTGTTACAGAAGATGTTTTGTATGTATGTTCGTATGTGCCACCAGAAGGTTCACCTTACTATGTACACTTTGACATTGACAATGGTATTAGCCCACTGGAAGAATGCATTTTTGATTGCATGCTTCAATATAAAGATGCTTATGTAATGATATCTGGTGATCTGAACAGTAGAACAGCAAGTGTTTCGCCAGATATACTAAATGACAGTGATTATTATGGTGTCGGTGTTGGTAGTCATTCGGGGTCTTCTACCAGAAGATCAGCTGACAATGTGCTTACACAGTTATGGAAAACATTTTTGTGAATATGTGTACTGCACTTGGTTTATACATCCTTAATGGTATATGCGATGCAAATTTTGATGGAAGTTATACCTATATATCTGATTCAGGAAATAGTGTCAACGATTATTTTTTACTGTCTAAGATTTTTTTCACATCGTTGTCTCTTCTTGTAAATTGATAGTTTCAGAAAGGTTAGAATCTGATCATTTACCTGTTGAGCTACACTTCAATTTTGTTGAGGAAAAAATACTAGTTCTGAAAATACTGATGAAAGAGATGAGTTCATAGAAAAATATGTGTGGAACTGTGATCTGGAACAGTCATATGTAAGCGCACTTTATTCTGCAGAGGGTTAGCATTGCTAGATCATGCTACTGATCTGATCAGTCATAACTGTACTGATGCCTTAAATGTGTTTAATGAGTATATAAAAACTTCTGGAGGCTGTATGAAAAAGAAAATATACTTAAATACAACTGATAAAAACAGCGATTGGTACGATAAGGAATGTAAAGATAGTAAATCAGTTGCAAGAACATTACTCAAAATATGTCGAAATTCCGAAGTACGAGAAGATAGTGATGCCTATTGTAGAGCAAGACGAGAATACAAAAACCTGTTAAAAAGAAAGGAAAAAGAAACATAATGAGTCATTAACTGAAAAGCTAGTTGCCTCTGTGCACGATCAGAAAGAGTTCTGGACAATGTTAAAAAAATCTCCAATAAAAGAAACCAACCACGTAATAACATAACAACTAGTGTCTGGTTTAAACACTTCCAAAATTTGCTGGAAAGAGGAGACAATTGTTTTGCACAAAAAATGATGAGAGAGATGTTTGATGATGAAAATGAACAGGATGAAGAACTTAATTCAATGAATCGACCTATATCAAAGGAGAAGTTATATTAGCATTACGTAGATTAAAGAATAATAAGGCCGCTGGGCCAGATGGTATAGCTGGGGAAATGCTGAAAGTGTCTGGAAGTCGTGTCATTGAATTTCTTGTGAAATTATTTAATACACTATTTGACAAAGGTATATATCCAGAGACGTGGACAGAGTCTATTGTAATCCCTCTTTTCAAAAAAGGTGATATAAACGACCCAGGTAATTACAGAGGTATCTCAATTTGTGACGCAAGTAGTAAAATCTACAGCACAGTTATTAACAGTAGACTCCAAGAGTATATTGAAGAACATAATCTTACAGGCGAATACCAAGCAGGGTTTAAAAGAGGATATTCTACAACTGATCATATGTTTACATTATTAGCTATGGTACAGAAACAGTTTTCCTTTAATCGTAAATTATATGTTGCTTTTATTGACTTTGAAAAGGCCTTTGATTCCATAGAAAAAAATATTATGGCCTGTTCTAGTAAAAAATGGAATTAAAGGCAAGCTATTTAGATGTCTTCATAGTATGTACACAAACGTAAAAGCTAGAATTCGGTGTGGGAGCAAAATTGACAGACTATATCAACTGCACTCGTGGGGTAAAACAAGGTGATGTGACTAGCCCCCTGTGTTGTTTTCATTATTCATAAATGAGTTAGCCTTAGAAGTGATCAGAAAAGGAGACATGGTGCTACATTTACCCATGATTATTCTGAATTATTTATTTTATTGTTAGCAGATGATATAGCGTTAATAGCTGAAACTGTTATTGGTCTACAGACACAACTAGATAGTTTGTATAAGGCTGCATCAACACTACATTTGAATGTGAACATGAATAAAACTAATGTAGTTGTATTTAGAAAAGGCGGATACTTGGCAGCAAGAGAAAGATGGACTTACAATGGGGCCGCACTATCAGTTGTGAATATATAAGTATCTTGGAATTTATTTTTCCACAAGACTGAGTTTTTCAGTTGCATGCCAGGATTTGTGAGCAGAGCAAAAAATGCATTGATGTGTATTCTAAAGAAAAACTGTATAGACTGAAGTGCAATTCTCTTAGTTTATTTTTGAAACTTTTTGACACACAAATTCAACCAATGGTTATGTACGGTGCTGAGTTATGGGGCCTAGATAATGCTGCTCTTCATTCTGAAAAAAAAATACATTTATTTGCCCTTAAAAAATTTTTAGGGGTTGAAATAAGAACACCAAATGATCTAATATATGGGGAAACAAATCGATATCCAATATATATCAACTCAGTAGTTAGATGTGTTCGATTTTGGCTAAAACTTACTCGAATGGATGAGTCAAGGCTACCACGCAAAGCCTATAGGATGCTGCTAGATTTAGATTCACGCGACAAAAGAAACTGGGCTTCAAACATCCGCTGTAAACTGTTTACGTTTGGATATGGTTTTGTTTGGACAAATCAAGGTGTAGAAGAAATAAATGCTTTTCTGTATGATTTTAAGGAAAGATTAATTTCATGTAGATGGCAGGAATGGGATTATCATTTAAGAATAGCGATAGATTTAGTGTATACAGAACATTTTGTACAGTACCTGATGTGAAAATTCATTTGTTGCTAAGTTTTAGATAGACATCTGAAAGTTATAATGACTAAGTTCAGACTCGGGGTAACAGATATTGCTCAGCATTACTACCAATATCGATCTCATAATGAGAATGATTTAATATGCCCACTGTGTAAAAACAGTAAAGAGGATGAGGTTCATTTTGTCTTATGTTGTCCAGCACTAAATAACTTAAGACAACAATACATTCCTGCAAAGTTTTATACATTTCCAAACCTGTTTCGACTAAGTTTACTTTTGGCATGCAAACGTGAAAGAACAGTTAGAAATCTATCAATTTACCTGTACAAAGCATTTCAGTTGCGTGAATGATGAAACATCTGAATCTCTCTCTCTCTCTCTCTCTCTCTCTCTCTCTCTCTCTCTCTCTCTCTACACACACACACACACACACACACACACACACACACACACACACACACACACACACACACACCCACGTGTGTGTGTGTGTGTGTGTGTGTGTGTGTGTGTGTGTGTGTGTGTGCGTGCGTGCGTGCGTGCGTGCGTGCGTGCGTGTGTGTGTGTGTAGATAGATAGACACGCAGTCTGCTGGTCTTCTTATGCAGTTTTAAACAAAATAAATACAATGATATACACAATCCTTATTGCAGAAAAAAAAAAAAAAACTAGCAACAGAAAAGCATTTGAAAAAATAAAAAGGAGTTCAAGATGGTGGTCTGAATATGTTTCACATGACCAAACTTCAAAGCTGCTTCTACGTACAGCAGGCTGGGAAACTATTTGCAGCTAGTGGCGACAAGAACTGGACTTTTATACCTAAATGCCAAATCGTTACTCAAAAGTTCTCACCAAAAGACCCTATAGTTGGGAGTAATATAGAGAACGACTTCTGGAACTATGTGTTAAAAACTTATTTGGATGGCAACTCTTTGAAGGATGCCTCAGATATATAACGTTCTAACGGTCGCCACGTTTCTTAAACAACCGTCTGATAATGTATCAAAGCACTCCACCGGTTCTTCAAGTGTTGGCAAGAGAAAGGGATTGAACAGGTAAGGAATTTTATTCATCATCAAACTGAAAACAGAGTGCGATATCTACAAGAAATACAAGATCAAATCGGTCACAGCAGGGCCAAACATTTTTATAGAATGCTGTGCATTTAGGGTCCAATTGACGACTGTGAGTAGGTCTTCTTGGGGTCCAATTGACTGTTGAATTATTCTGCGGATTTCTCCATTTGTCACGTGGTCTGTGTAATTGATGCCCAAGATCTCTCTTTAGCATCTCATTTCAGTTGTCAGATTTTTTCTTTGTACCTCTGCAGCGAGTGTCCAAGTTTCACACGCACATAGAAAAATTGAGAGGGCAAGGGAGCGCATTAGGTGGATCTTGGAGCGAAGACTGAAGTTTTTGTCTTTCCATACAGTTTTTAGTTTTGCCACTACAGCTGCTGTTTGTGCAATCCTTGCCACAATCTCAGGCTTTGAGCCTTCATCAGATATGATGTATCCTAAGTAATTGAAGGCCTTCACGGTTTCCAAGGTTGTTCCGCTGACTTTGAGCTCTGCCTTAATGCCTGTGGTATTGTTGGTCATGAGCTTGGTCTTTTCGGCGCTGATCTCCATGCCGTATGCGGAAGCTGCTTTGTCAAGATGTTCCACCAAGCTCATCAACTCGTCATCATTTCCTGCAAGGCCGTCAATATCATCTGAAAATCGCAACTTGGTGATTGTGCTTTCCACGATGTTAACTGTTCCTTTATGATTTTTCAAGGCATCCTCCATGAACCTCCCAAGAAGACATTGAAGAGGGCTGGTGACAGCTGACATCCCTGGCGCACGCCAACAGTAGTATGGAACCAGTCACTTATGCTGCCATTCAGGAAAACGGCGCTAGTGGCTTTGTCTGCACAAAAGAGACCAGGCTGAGAAAAATAGTGCATAATATCTACCCTAGAAACATCCTTCTAAACAGGTCTAAATGAGCTTAAAAGACAGCAATAGGGACACTGTTGACTGCATCGAACATTTCTTTCATGACTGCCCTGTTGTGCTGCTGAGGTTCTAGAAGTACATCGAAAAAAAGATTTTGACGGAAACTAACGTTCTCAGCAAGTTATCAACAATAAACATATTATTCTGAATCGAAAATTCAGCTAAACTAAATGGTTGTTATAAATAATTTTATCATTTGTTGTTGGTAGACAAGATGTGCGTCAGTATGTACAAAAGACTCAAGTCTGCAACTTCTTTGCAGCATATTTTTGAAAGAGAATACGGAATGAGAACTAACTATTTATATATGTTCTCCCCCCCCCCCCCCCCCTCTCTCTCTCTCTCTCTCTCTGTGAGTGACATCCCTTGTGTGGTCGCCAGGAAGACGAACTTTTCACGGCTACGATACGAGTTTTTTGCTCTTCTTCACAAGAGAGCGTGTGAACGGCCAGTTGAAGGTCTTCCCGCGAATGTAGACAATACGCTGAACCCTGCGCTGCGCGATATGACTTTGTTATCCTTTCATTAAAATTGAAGACAGGGATCATCAGACTGGGGATTCTCAGGCTGACAAAACAATGTCCGTCCATCCTCTGTTACTCCAACCCCCCTTCCCCCCCCCCCCCCCCCCCCCCCCCCCCCCCCCCCCGCGATATGACTTTGTTATCCTTTAAAATTGAAGGCAGGGATCATCAGACTGGGGATTCTCAGGCTGACAACAATGTCCGTCCCATTCCCCTGTTACTCCAACCCCCCCCCCCCCCCCCCCTCCCCCGCTTCCCCCCCCCCTCCCCCCCCCCCCCCCCCCCCGCCCCCCACCACACGATATGACTTGTGTTATCCTTTAAAATTGAAGGCAGGGATCATCAGACTGGTGATTCTTTGGCTGATAACAATATCCGCTGATAAACACGCCCCCTTCCCCCCCCCCCCCCCCCCCCCCCCCCCTCCCGGTGTTCAGAAGAAAATGTCCGTCACAGGTGAACAGGAGCAGGCGAAGGCCGTGGAACACATGAAGCAAAAGAGAAGTGCAGCTGTAGCTTCCCCGTCCGGTTTGTTCCTACCAACCCTTCCTAACGAATCTTAAATCAATGTCAGCGACCGCCCAGAGAAACGTGGACAAACGAGTCACAAGTCCACGTTTCTCTGGGCGGTTCGCTGACATTGATGTAAGATTTGTTTAGATTTCCGCCTGCAGTCGTTTCACTTTGCAACCCTTCCTAGTTTAATGTACACTGACGAGAGAAGTGACAACACAGTAATTTCCAACTCAGGGTTGCCATCTGACACTGACAATGACAAGCTGTGTGTCGATGAAAATGATATTGGTAACTCTGGTGCAGAGTATGATTCGCCTGTAGCTAGATCTGCATGACAAGAATTTAAAACATTTGTGTTGCAGCGGCAAATTTGTGTGATACAGACAGTAGTAGTGATTGTGCATTTACTGCTAGTGTTAAAGTACTGATACTCCATGCAGAAAACAGTACAATCATACACATTATGACGTACTTTGAAGAAACGGCAGGCAACATGAATGATCGCCTGTGTGGAATTGAATGAAGATGTGAAAGGCAGCACTACATGCAGCAAAGAGGTTGGAAATCGAAATCCTGACAAACCGTCGTGACAGCTGCACTCTTGTAACTGCTGATAAACATTGTGAAAATCCGATTGACAGTTACCTGTGTTCTCAGTGTATTTACTGGTCTATAAAAGTCGGTGATGTGAAATCCAGTCGCAGTGTATTTTCCTGTAATGTATCGGTAACGTTTGTTTCAAATTTTCATATGTGTACAGTCCCACAGCTCCATTGTCTGCCAGTCTTGTGAATGGGCTTTATAAAATTTACCACAATAGACCATCATTCATTCATTCATTCATTCATCCTTTCATTCATTCATCTTTCTTCATTCATTCTCTCTCTCTCTCTCTCTCTCTCTCTCTCAATTTGTGTGTTTTTATTGCCTATCAGCCACACATTTGCCCGTTGGCACGTTCTCTTATTGTTTTCCTCTTATCTGTCAAACTTTACTTGCAAATTTACTTTTCAAATATAAGTCGTAAAATTTAATGACGACATTCAAGCAATTTAGCACGTATACTGTTTGCTCGACAGAAAATAAACATACATCTGTTTGCCCCGTAGGATCGCTTCACCCCCGTTTCTATACGTATGCAATAAGCATGCCCCTCTTCAAACTAAAAGAATCAACAAAAAGTAAACAAATGGGGTAGTTTTTGCTCCCATAAGGAAACCTAACACAGAGTACTTTTATTCAAGACTGGCACAGCCTTTTAAACTTGAATAAAGTCAGACAAATCCAAAGACGAACAATCTAATAGTGGGGGGAAACACAAGCACAGGCCAACAACTAAATTGTCTTCATAGTAATGACTTGGCAAAATTTGGACTTAAAGAGGGGGAGGATGGAGGGGGGGGGGGGGGGGGGGGGGGGGGGCAGGAGGTTGAAGATGTAAAATCTGGGAACTTGAAATTAAAATATGAAAAACTTCACTGGCTGCATAAGGGAACCATTGCAATCTCTTTTAAAGGCAGATATATTTGTATTGCCTGCTCCAAGGCCTTTCGTCCGCTGGGTCGGAACTCATCAGGGAGACACAGCTGGTTGTATCTGCGCTCCTGGCGTCAAATAGAGACACACCACAGTCCATAATAGCGTGGTGTTCTCACCACCAAGGGTGCAAAAAAGAATCCAATAGCACCCCCGAAGCAGCCAGCTAAGAGTAGTAAAGGAAACCAAACGAAAGTGTGGGGAGGAAAAAAAGTTGCTGAAAAACTACAGATATTATGCAAATAGTATAAAATTTAGGGGGCAATCTTTGAGCCTACGTGAGGATCCACCCAAGGATGCAAGGAAGATCAAAAGACAAACACAAAGACAGACAGAAACAAATACAAGTAACCTCGATTTAATCAAAACGAATTGGAAATGAAATGAGGCAGGGAACAGTAAACAACAAACAGTAAACAAATGGGGTACTTTTTGCTCCCATAAGGAAACCTAACACAGAGTAACTTTTATTCAAGACTGGCACAGCCTTTTAAACTTGAATAAAGTCAGACAAATCCAAAGACGAACAATCTAATAGTGGGGGAAAACAAGCACAGGCCAACAACTAAATTGTCTTCATAGTAATGACATGGCAAAACTTTTGGACTTAAAGAGGGGGGGGGGTAGAGGGGGGGGGCAGGAGGTTGAAGATGTAAAATCTGGGAACTTGAAATTAAGAAAATATATTAAATATGAAAACTCTTCACTGGCTGCATAAGGGAACCATTGCAATCTCTTTTAAAGGCAGATATATTTGTATTGCCTGCTCCACCTTTCGTCCGCTGGGTCGGAACTCATCAGGGAGACACGGCTGGTTGTATCTGCGCTCCTGGCGTCAAAAGAGAGACACACCACAGTCCATAATAGCGTGGTGTTCTCACCACCAAGGGTGCAAAAAAGAATCCAATAGCACCCCCGAAGCAGCCAGCGAAGAGTAGTAAAGGAAACCAAACGAAAGTGTGGGGAGGGAAAAAAAGTTGCTGAAAAACTACAGATATTATGCAAATAGTATAAAATGTAGGGGGCAATTTTGAGCCTACGCTTGAGGATCCACCCAAGGATGCAAGGGAGATCAAAGGACAAACACAAAGACAGACAGAAAAAAAATACCCTCGATTTAATCAAAACAAAAAATTGGAAATGAAATGAGGCAGGAACAGTAAAACAACAAACAGTAAACAAAAGTGGGGTAGTTTTTGCTCCCATAAGGAAACCTAACACAGAGTAAACTTTTATTCAAGACTGGCACAGCCTTTTAAACTTGAATAAAGTCAGACAAATACAAAGACGAACAATCTAATAGTGGGGGGAAACAAGCGCAGGCCAACAACTAAAATGTCTTCATAGTAATGACTTGGCAAAACTTTGAACTTAAGGGGGGGGGGGGGGGGGGGGGGGGGGGGGGGGGGGGGGGGGGGAGGTTGAAGATGTAAAAACTGGGAACTTGAAATTAAGAAAATATATCAAATATGAAAACTCTTCACTGGCTGCATAAGGGAACCATCGCAATCTCTTTTAAAGGCAGATATATTTGTATTGCATTGCTGCTCCGAGGCCTTTCGTCAGCTGGGTCGGAACTCATCAGGGAGACACGGCTGGTTGTATCTGCGCTCCTGGCGTCAAATAGAGACACACCACAGTCCATAATACCGTGGTGTTCTCACCACCAAGGGTGCAAAAAAGAATCCAATAGCACCCCCGAAGCAGCCAGCTAAGAGTAGTAAAGGAAACCAAACGAAAGTGTGGGGAGGAAAAAAAAAGTTGCTGAAAAACTACAGATATATTATGCAAATAGTATAAAATGTAGGGGGCAATCTTTGAGCCTACGCTTGAGGATCCACCCAAGGATGCAAGGGAGATCAAAAGACAAACACAAAGACAGACAGAAACAAATACAAATAACCTCGATTTAATCAAAACGAAATTGGAAATGAAATGAGGCAGGGAACAGTAAACAAACAAACAGTAAACAAATGGGGTAGTTTTTGCTCCCATAAGGAAACCTAACACAGAGTAACTTTTATTCAAGACTGGCACAGCCTTTTAAACTTGAATAAAGTCAGACAAATCCAAAGACGAAACAATCTAATCGTGGGGGGGAAACAAGCACAGGCCAACAACAACTAAATTGTCTTCATAGTAATGAATGGCAAAACTTTGGACTTAAAGAGGAGGGGGGGGGGGGGGGGGGGGGGGGGGGGCAGGAGGTTGAAGATGTAAAATCTGGGAACTTGAAATTAAGAAAATATATCAAATATGAAAACTCTTCACTGGCTGCATAAGGGAAACCATGCAATCTCTTTTAAAGGCAGATATATTTGTATTGCCTGCTCCGAGGCCTTTCGTCCGCTGGGTCGGAACTCATCAGGGAGACACGGCTGGTTGTATCTGCGCTCCTGGGCGTCAAATAGAGACACACAACAGTCCATAATAGCGTGGTGTTCACACCACCAAGGGTGCAAAAAAAGAATCCAATAGCACCCCCGAAGCAGCCAGCTAAGAGTAGTAAAGGAAACCAAACGAAAGTGTGGGGAGGAAAAAAAGTCGCTGAAAAACTGCAGATATTATGCAAATAGTATAAAATGTAGGGGGCAATTTTTGAGCCTACGCTTGAGGATCCACCCAAGGATGCAAGGGAGATCAAAGGACAAACACAAAGACAGACAGAAACAAATACAAATAACCTCGATTTAATCAAAACGAAATTGGAAATGAAATGAGGCAGGAAACAGTAAACAACAAACAGTAAACAAAAATGGGGTAGTTTTTGCTCCCATAAGGAAACCTAACACAGAGTAACTTTTATTCAAGACTGGCACAGCCTTTTAAACTTGAATAAAGTCAGACAAATACAAAGACGAACAATCTAATAGTGGGGGGAAACAAGCGCAGGCCAACAACTAAATTGTCTTCATAGTATGACTTGGCAAAAACTTTGGGGGGGGGGGGGGGGGGGGGGGGGGGGGGGGGGGGGGCAGGAGGTTGAAGATGTAAAAACACTGGGAACTTGAAATTAAGAAAATATATCAAAATATGAAAACTCTTCACTGGCTGCATAAGGGAACCATCGCAATCTCTTTTAAAGGCAGATATATTTGTATTGCCTGCTCCGAGGCCTTTCGTCGCTGGGTCGGAACTCATCAGGGAGACACGGCTGGTTGTATCTGCGCTCCTGGCATCAAATAGAGACACACCACAATCCATAATACCGTGGTGTTCTCACCACCAAGGGTGCAAAAAAGAATCCAATAGCACCCCCGAAGCAGCCAGCTAAGAGTAGTAAAGGAAACCAACGAAAGTGTGGGGAGGAAAAATAGTTGCTGAAAAACTACAGATATTATGCAAATAGTATAAAATGTAGGGGGCAATCTTTGAGCCTACACTTGAGGATCCACCCAAGGATGCAAGGGAGATCAAAAGACAAACACAAAGACAGACAGAAACAAATACAAATAACCTCGATTTAATCAAAACGAAATTGGAAATGAAATGAGGCAGGGAACAGTAAACAACAAACAGTAAACAAATGGGGTAGTTTTTGCTCCCATAAGGAAACCTAACACAGAGTAACTTTTATTCAAGACTGGCACAGCCTTTTAAACTTGAATAAAGTCAGACAAATACAAAGACGAACAATCTAATAGTGGGGGGAAAACAAGCGCAGGCCAACAACTAAATTGTCTTCATAGTATTAGTAATGACTTGGCAAAACTTTTGGATTTAAAAGAGGGGGGGGGGGGGGGGGGGGGGGGCAGGAGGTTGAAGATGTAAAAACTGGGAACTTGAAATTAAGAAAATATATCAAATATGAAAACTCTTCACTGGCTGCATAAGGGAACCATTGCAATCTCTTTTAAAGGCAGATATATTTGTATTGCCTGCTCCGAGGACCTTTCGTCCACTGGGTCGGAACTCATCAGGGAGACTCGGCTGGTTGTATCTGCGCTCCTGGCGTCAAATAGAGACACACCACAGTCCATAATAGCGTGATGTTCTCACCACCAAGGGTGCAAAAAAGAATCCAATAGCACCCCCGAAGCAGCCAGCTAAGAGTAGTAAAGGAAGCCAAACGAAAGTGTGGGGAGGAAAAAAAGTTGCTGAAAAACTACAGATATTATGCAAATAGTATAAAATGTAGGGGGCAATCTTTGAGCCTATGCTTGAGGATCCACCCAAGGATGCAAGGGAGATCAAAAGACAAACACAAAGACAGACAGAAACAAATACAAATAACCTCGATTTAATCAAAACGAAATTGGAAATGAAATGAGGCAGGGAACAGTAAACAACAAACAGTAAACAAATGGGGTAGTTTTTGCTCCCATAAGGAAACCTAACACAGAGTAACTTTTATTCAAGACTGGCACAGCCTTTTAAACTTGAATAAAGTCTGGCAAATCCAAAGATGAACAATCTAATAGTGGGGGGAAAACAAGCGCAAGCCAACAACTAAATTGTCTTCATAGTGATGACTTTGCAAAACTTTGGACTTAAAAAGAGGGGGGGGGGGGGGGGGGGGGGGGGGGGGGGGGGGCAGGAGGTTGAAGATGTAAAAACTGGGAACTTGAAATTAAGAAAATATATCAAATATGAAAACTCTTCACTGGCTGCTTAAGGGAACCATCGCAATCTCTTTTAAAGGCAGATATATTTGTATTGTCTGCTCCGAGGCCTTTCGTCAGCTGGGTCGGAACTCATCAGGGAGACACGGCTGGTTGTATCTGCGCTCCTGGCATCAAATAGAGACACACACCACAGTCCATAATACCGTGGTGTTCTCACCACCAAGGGTGCAAAAAAGAATCCAATAGCACCCCTAAAGCAGCCAGCTAAGAGTAGTAAAGGGAACCAAACGAAAGTGTGGGGAGGAAAAAAAGTTGCTGAAAACTACAGATATTATGCAAATAGTATAAAATGTAGGGGGCAATCTTTGAGCCTATGCTTGAGGATCCACCCAAGGATGCAAGGGAGATCAAATGACAAACACAAAGACAGACAGAAACAAATACAAATAACCTCGATTTAAAAGAGATTGCGATGGTTCCCTTATGCAGCCAGTGAAGAGTTTTCATATTGATATATATTTCTTAATTTCAAGTTCCCAGTTTTTACATCTTCAACCTCCCCCCCCCCCCCCCCCCCCCCCCCCCCCCCCCCCCCCCCCCCCCCCCCCCCCCTCTTTAAGTCCAAAGTTTTGCCAAGTCAGTACTATGAAGACAATTTAGTTGTTGGCCTGTGCTTGTTTTCCCCCCACTATTAGATTGTTCGTCTTTGTATTTGTCTGACTTTATTCAAGTTTAAAAGGCTGTGCCAGTCTTGAATAAAAGTTACTCTGTGTTAGGTTTCCTTATGGGAGCAAAAAGTACCCCATTGGTTTACTGTTTGTTGTTTACTGTTTCCTGCCTCATTTCATTTCCAATTTTGTTTTAAAAGAATCAAACATTGGATGAAACCGTCGTGGGTTTAAAAAAAAAAAAAAAAAAAAACAGGAGGACGCTGTATATCAAAGGAATTATCTGTTAAAAAACACGGTCTTCACTAAGAATACAAAAAGCAAAGAAATAAAGATCTCTCTGTTACAAGAAGAAAAAGATTTGTTGTTTTTGTTTATCAGATAGATCAAAATAAAGACGTAATTGCGTTTGGAAAGCCCTACATGGACTAACCCAAAAAAAAGAAAAAAAGTTGAAAAAAAAAAATAACGAAAGATAGGAAGAAAACTAATTAACCCTGTATCAAGCTTAACAAAAGATATTTCTACTGGTGAGCTAGACTTCCACTTCGCCACTGCAGCACATCAACTAACAAGGCATGAAAAAAAAAAAATGTAAAGATCGATTACAATTGCAGAAATAGTCTGGAAAGAACATTCATTCAACTTAAAACTTTGGTACCGTTGATGTTAATGAAGTTTTCGCTTCTTTCGTAAGATTAAACGTAGACAGCAACTCCTGCTATTGACGGCATTGATGGAAAATTTCTTACGTTTTTCACGTCTGTTATCACAGAAACTGCTTTAAACCAAACAAAAATGTAACCATTGTACAAATCACGTGACGTGGCTGAACCATCGAATCATCGGCTTGTTTCTATTCTACCTGTTCTTTCAAAATCACTAGAACAACACATTAAAAGTTGTCTTTTACCCCATATACATACATAGGATTTACTACATCCCATCTAGTCTGGATTTAGAGAGATTCATTCTTGTCAACATGCTCACACCAAATTAGTTGTTAGATGGCTTTTAAACACAAATGAAAAGCAATTCTCTGACATAACTTTCTTGGATTTCGCTGCAGCTTTTGGCGTCATCGATCATTCTGTCCAGGGGTCTTGCCATATATATCAACTCAGTAAAACAGAAGAAAAAAATCATTGCGCGGGACATTTTTTCACCCCTACATTTAATCAAATATTGACTATGTCTTTACATAGAAGAGAACTTTCAAAGCACCAGTGGACAGGCCCTCTCTAAAACACACTGATTAAAAACAGGCAGGCATCCCTCCACTCAAGGCAAAACGTTTTGTACAATAAAGGACTTTTCTTGTATAAAACATTCATGTAAAGCTCCAAACTAAAAAAATAAATAAATAAATAAAAAGTTTGCGTTTAATGATCATCGACATTCACTCCTGTCCCTAAATCAATTCTATACATATCAAGCCTTGCTTATTGCGGAGGCTGGCCTACGACTCACATCCCAGGAAATCTTTTTGGAAAAAATGTCAATAGATTCAGGTCTAGTTTTAACACCCACTTGATTAATCTGTCATATATAACTTTGCTCTGTACTAAAATGTTCAGATTGAGTGTACATACCCACTTGATTAATCTGTCATATATAACTTTGCTCTGTACTAAAATGTTCAGATTGAGTGTACATACCCACTTGATTAATCTGTCATATATAACTTTGCTCTGTACTAAAATGTTCAGATTGAGTGTACATACCCACTTGATTAATCTGTCATATATAACTTTGCTCTGTACTAAATGTTCAGATTGAGTGTACATACCCACTTGATTAATCTGTCATATATAACTTTGCTCTGTACTAAAATGTTCAGATTGAGTGATACATTTCATTTTCACATCTCCCTTGCCCTTCTCTTTCCTCTCATTTCTTCCCCTCCCCTCCCCTCCCCTGTCCCTCTTTTCTCCCGCTCCCCCCCCCCCCTTTCCGTTCCTGTTTTTCTTCTTCTTTTTTTTTTTTTTTGCCCATCTCACTTGCACATAAATGTTTATTCTGTTGTATGCAGACCTAGGCACAATGTAACATTTTGTCTTTGTTACCTTTGTTTTTCTGGCCCCTGAGAGGCAATTATGTTTACTTCACTACCCTCCATAAATAAGATTCTCTCTCTCTCTCTCTCTCTCTCTCTCTCTCTCTCTCTCTCTCTCTGTCGAGGTCGGATGGGTGCTTCTTAATTGATGCAATGTGGATGGGAGGGGGGAGGGGGGCGGGCTGAGTGGGCACTGGGACTTATGGATCGGGTAAGGCCGGATTAAAGGCCGGGATTAAAGTTCTCTCTCTCTCTTCTCTCTCTCTCTCTCTCTCTCTCTCTCTGCAGCGTCATAGTTATTCTACTTAGGCATGCAGCGTACGCAACATTTTGTTTAAATATGGATTTGGAATTGTTGGGAGTCGCAAGGTGTTGGAAATGTTAAAGTTTTTATAGCAGAATTTAAACAACGTCTTATTGACTGTTTTAAGCAGGACTGGAGATCTTCTTTATCTTCTCAGGATTTTTTTTTTTACGTGTATTCCTTTTTCAAACGCGATGTTATTTGCTCTGAGTATGTAGCCTATCTTTAATTAAAGAATATAACTGTGAGAAAGTCTTTTACAAGGTTTAGAATAGGGATGTCCTTTTGAAGTCTCACTTTCTTAAGTTCAACCTGGTCGTAATACTGATTCTCGCTGTTTATTTTTGTTGTGACGTTGAAGAGAGTGAAATGCATTTTCTCTTGATATGTCCAATGTATGAAGATATTCGTGCCCGGTTTATTCCGCACAAATTCTGAAGGCAGCTTTTTTTTTTTTTTTTTTTTTTTTTTTTTTTTTTTTTTCATTTAGCGCAAACCAGAAACTGATAAAAGAGGTTGCACTTTTTGTTCACAAAGCTCTCTGCATCTGAAACTTGAATTCCTAATGTGTACATTAGTTACTGTGTTTAGTTGCTTCATTGCCAGTTGTGTCTTAATTGCTTCATTGGTTACATTTTCTGTATAAATAGATTAATATATACTGTTTTACGCTGGCGAATAAGTATGATTTAGCTGTGCTCCTTTTTTTTTCCCCTTGCGTGCTTGATCATGTGTGACGATCTTTATGTGTTTTATTGTGATGGGCTGGTGGCCTTTACAGTTAAAGAATCATTCATTCATTCTCTGTCTCTGTCTCTGATTTACACGCAGTTGGAAAGCTGCCTTCCGTTGCTGTCTCCCAGTCTCTCCGCTTACACAAATTTCATTGATTCACACGACAGAACTCGGTCACCTCCACATGTGGTCTCAGTTCGGGCGATGTCACCTGCCACGCTGTTGTTCTTCATAGTGTCATCACTTTATTAGATATTCAGATTGGGGCGTTCATGCATTGCTAATTCATAATGGTGTTTATTGACGTTTAAATGCGCTTAGCGAAAATGATGATAAACAGATCACTGCAATGAATATGCAGGTAAAACCAGTGATAAGAAATTTGTAGGTAAATCGTGCTGGGCCAATCCTTTATGTGCTGACGCATGTAAACAAATCTCTCTCTCTCTCTCTCTCTCTCTCTCTCTCTCTCTCTCTCTCTCTCTCTCTCTCTCTCTCTCGTAGCATATCTTCGTGGGTATGCGCGCTTGTGTGTGGTGAGTGTGCGAAAGTCATGCATGTGTGTGTGTGTGTGTGTGTGTGTGTGTGTGTGTGTGTGTGTGTGTGTAGGCCTGCATGTACGTGCGCACCGGGGTTTGTGTGCGAGTGTGCTTACGACTGCGCGCGCGCGTGTGTGTATGTATGTGTGTAATTGTGCGTGCGTGTGCGCGTGCGTGCGTGCGAGCACATGTCAATTTCATCCCATTTTTCACATAGTACGTGCGTTTGCATGTGCATTACATAAGCGGGGGTACGGTTCAGTTTCAAATTGTTGAAAATCGATTTTATTCAGCTTACAAATTAAGAAAAAGATAATTAGGCTATTGATAACACTCGGTTCCTGCAACACGTTCTCTAAAACTGTATGTAAAATCATCTTCTCTCATGCATTGTACTACATAGAACATTGTGGCTAGTGGGTATGGGGAGGGGAGGGGGGTATGGGATGGAGCCCAATAATGGCATGCCCGCTTTTTGATTCCTGTGTGACGTACGTCGAAATAACCCCACTGCATCCCACCCCTCCCCAGCCCTCTCCTAAGCTTCATCAAGCTCAAGCAGAAAATGCTGCGTAATTCTTCGGAGTTTGTATGTCCATATCCATGATTGCAGTTCAGCATAAGCAAGACAAGCGTTTCTTTATCTTATTCTCATTTTTACCGTAAATATACAATACACAGAGTGCAAATTTCCGTGCAGCACCAAAACAAATCTGCAAGAACATGTTGATCAGAAACAGAACACACAGATTTGCCTGATGAGTGAGAATCAATGCAGCCAGAGAAGACAGGGAGGGCAAAGAGGAGGGTCGAGGCCTCACTTTGTTACAACCATTTTTTTTTAACCCACCTCACCCTCCTTTTCCCTTTCCCTCTAGAAGAGGACCAATATAACTCAGTCTCTGTACTTGAGATCAAACAGGAAGACATGTAGCGAGTGAATATCATATCAGTTAGCAAGAGGATGAGGAAAGGTAGGCAGAGACAGACAGACAGACAGAGCGAGTGACAATGTTTTAATGTTAGGCCTCCAGCCTGTAAACATAGGTACACGTAAAACAATGTAGTGGTTATCCAAACAGACGGGTGATAGGAATCAACTTAAATTTGTAGCAATATGTTCTGCCCTGTGTCTCTAAGCGCATAAAAAAATATAGGCTACATAGCTACATCACAAATGTCTCTGATTTCCTCACTACACAATAAAAGTCGGCACTTTACCTCAGTTGACCACTTCACCTTTAAATGCTTTGATATATATTTATCTCTAAGTAATGCGTAAGCTTCGCATCGAAAGAAAAAGTGTAGCTCGTCTTCACTCTTATCTTATAAATGGGCAGTGCATATCCTCAGAATCATTTTTCCTGTAGCGTCTATTTATATGTCAATCTTTTATGCTTTATCTCATCCGGTGAGTGCTGATCTAAATTTGTTGATGGTTATTATTGATGAGTATCGTTCACGGCGTGGAAGTAATCTGAAAGAGCAATAGAATTGAAATCTGTCACTATCCTTAATCTCAGATTCCCATGTCTGTTGAAAACAGGCTATCATTCTTTGTTTGAATATTCTCAAGAACATTTATAATTTGCAATCATTCCATTTACATATACCTCCAAGAAAAACCATATCTGTCTAAACATGCTTTATAGTTGACACCCAGTTATTAACTTTTTACTGTCCTTCTGCTTCAGCCTTTATAGCTGAATTATGCTGCATTAAATTTGCTTGGTGTGGTAAATGTGTTATGTCCATTTTCTGCAGAGGAAAACCAGTATTGAAGACTAGATATAGAGCTGTCTTTATATAAAGGGTATCTTCCGGTCTCACCATATGCCATTGTGTTCGGAGTCCTGCTCAAGCTGACACCTAAAATCTTTTTGCATGCAAATAGATGTACAGATTCGATTGTTTTCAATTGTGTGACACCCAGATTTCCGAAGGATACAACAACATTGGTTTGACCTGTGCACCAAACAACTTGAAAAACATTGTCATATTCATTCCTCCCAAACTCCCCATTGTTTTAAGATATCAACGACTTTTGCTTTTGCCCTTCGAACTACTTCTTCTACAGCACATTCAACTGATACTTTAGTTGTGAGAGTAAAGTCTAAGTACCTATAACTATTCACAATCTCAACCTTATTTCCTTTATAAAACCTTGTTTCTGAACTTGAAAGATAACCTCCGTTTCTAAATACTGTAACTTTAGTTCTCCCTAAATTCACCTTTAGTCCTAATTTATCTGATGCGTTGGCCAAGTTATTCAATTGATTTTGTAACCGACAGGGGGTAGTAGATATGAGTACAGTATCGTCAGCAAATAACAAAAGAAAGATTTCTTTTAGACCAGGTGAAAACTGGAAATCCATGTCTTCCTTTTCTTGTTATCTCTTCATTCTTCTTCATTCTTGTTATCTATTCATAATTTCCTGAAGATCCCGTGCTGGATTTCAATTATTTTGCAGAGCAGCATACAGACATACCGACAGGACAAGGAAAAGGGGGCGGCGTTATTGAATATTGATGTTTAGTGCAGTGCCGGCGGGATCCGGCCTTATTCCATCCCACTCTAGTGACAAAGGTCGACCAGGTGTTCAGTCACAGTGGTATGTGTCTGTAGTACAGCTTTGATTCCATACTGCATCGACTACTTTGCACACTTCATTTTCATTTTCATGCGTCGAGTGTCCACAATCATCAGGTTGATTATTCTGACACTTTTAGGAGGTTGACGCAAAACAAACAAACAAACCAAACAAACAAAACCTTTTTACTGCAGGAGGCTGCTAGCTCTTGACCTGAATAGGCCAAGAGTCTCTGATGTCACAGCAGCTTCTGTCAAGTTGTTGTTCCACTCCTGGATGGTACGTGGCAGGAACGAGTTTAGTCTATAGTCTCGTACACACTGGAGGCGGTTTAGCTGATGGGAGTGCAATCTTCTGTCACGTGAGGTTGCAGCTCTGAGTTTTGATTTTCCATCAGACATGGCCTTTCCAAACTCCACATGTACTAAGTCCTGTCTGATCTTGTAGAGCATGGCGAGCCGTGTGCAACCTTTCACCGGGTTTTGCAATGATGTCCAACCTAACTCATTGATCATTTGCTGAACACTTGCATGTCGGTGGTACTTGTTGTTTACAAAACGGGCTACTCTTCTTGCACTGCCTCGATGGCGGTGATGTGGACGTTTGTGTATGGGTCCCAGACTGTACACGCATATTCCAGGACTGGGCGCACCAGAGCTTTGTAAGCAGTCTCTTTGATGTTGCGACCACTCATCTTCAGGTTGCACCTCAGGAAACCTAGGGACTTGTTTGCTTTACTGATGTTTTTTTTTTATGTGTAGGTCCCAGCTTAGATCTTGAGAGATGGTAACCCCTAGGTATTTCGTTAAAGTGACATTTGTCAAGATCTGGCTGTGTATATGGTAGCTTGGGATACTGAGTTTGTTCTTTCGTTTGGGGCTGATGACTGGAAGAGTTGTACATTTGGCAGGATGGAAAGTCATGTCCCAACTCCTTTCCCATTTTTCAAGCTTATGTAGGTCCTGCTGTAGATCATCTTGGTCTTGGCTTGTTGTTACTTGCCAGTAGACAGCTGTGACATCCGCGAAGAGACGTGTCTGTGAGGAGAGATTATCGGGCAAGTCGTTTATGTAGGCCAGGAAAAGACTCGGACCTAAAACGGAGCCCTGAGGTACTCCCGACTTGACACAGATGAAGTCTGATCTAGTTCCATCTACCACAAGTACCTGTCGCTGATCTTTCAGGAAACCACCAATCCACCTGTTGACTTGGCCCCCGTACTCCATACTGATAACTTGTGGAGGAGGATTGAGTGGTTTACCTTATCAAAGGCCTTTGCGAAATCCAAAATGACAATATCTGTTTTGGCCGCATTTTTCCATGGTCTCTGTCAGTTCTTCCATCAACTCTAAAAAATGCGTTTCGCAAGATCTTCCTCTGCGGAAACCATGTTGACGTGGGGAAAGTATCTTGTTGCTCTCTAGGTGGTTCATTAGAGCACTGACAATGATGCGCTCCATGATCTTGCAGGGCACCCTTGTCAGAGAAACTGGCCTGCAGTTTGCAGGATCGTAGTGCTCCCCTTTCTTCAAAACTGGTGTGACATTTGCTGATCTCGTCTTCGGGTACAACTCCAGTGTTGATGGAGGACTGGAATATGCGAATCAGTTTGGGAGCGATTTGTGGTGCAAGAGTCTTCCGTACCTTGGGTGTTCAGCTCCCTTGGGATCACTACACAACACTCCTTTGCTCTGAAGATGGAAAACATATTACGATTCTATCTGGACATTTACGAAAATATCATAACAGATATTTCAATATTTCTTACTTGAAAATTAGTTGGAACCAACTTCTTAACTGTAAACAATCAGCTAAAACATGAAAACTGCAGTCACATGTCTATACATAAATAATCACTCAGAAGAAAAAAATGCAGAGAAGTGCGTGTATGTGCTGTTGAATGCACTGTTAATCAAGGGCCGAGCTCAGCTCGTAGTCTTTAAGATATGCAGGGAGTCGTTTGTCTCTCCCAGAACGTCTAGACTCTGGAGTCCGAATCATTGATGAGCCAACAGGTGACACAGGGGTTGGGTCAATGTCCTCACAAGGACCTGGCACCATCGGAATAAGAGAGGTATCACTGTCGGATAACCCTTCAGATACAACAGCTCCATGCTGGCTTCCAAACTCTGGCCTTTGAGTATTTTGAAATTCGCCAACTCCCTCTTGTCTTTCACTCTGGCATTCCACTTCTTGCTTGCGCTCAGATTCTGGTACCAACTGTGCACTCTGACGTCTCAGAACACGATCCACATGACGTCTAACCACCGTCCATCTGCTAATGCCACCTCAGTCCACAGCTCCTGACGTGTTGATTACAGTGCCTGGAAGCCACCTTGGACCCGCTTCCAAAATTCTTCACACTGACAGGATCACCTGTGCTGACTGATCGCTCCTTAACTCCATCATCATGATGAGCTTTCATCTCAGACTGCTTCTTTCGAACTTTGCTTTGCAAGTTTGCATGCAATAAGTCCAAAAGAGTTTTTTAACCGCTGGTTGTTCAAAAGCTCTGAAGGACATAATCCAGTGGTTGCTTGAGACGTGATCCTGTATATCAACTTGTACTTTTGGAGCTTGGAGTTCAAACACGGAATTTGGCAATGCCCTTCTCTATAGACCGGACTGTCTGTTCAGCAAATCCGTTGCTGGACGGGTAGTAGAAGTCCTCACATACACGATGCCATTAATTTGGAGGAAATCCTCATACTCTCTGGAAGTGAAATTTGTGCCATTATCTAACACCAGCACATATGGTAGCCCCTGGCCACAAAATTTTTCCCTCACTTTCTGCATGGTTGCCCAGAAGGCTGTTTTCTTCATCAAAGCTACACCCCCACCCACTTGGAATAGGCGTCAACAACGATCACAAGCATCTGACCCTGCACTGGTCCAGAAACATCAACATGAATCCGTTTCCACGGTCCATCTGGGAACTCCCAAGGATGGGAGTGGTGCCGGAGCAGGAGAATCCTGGTGCTCCTGGCACACGGAACATCCTCGACCTCGTACCATTACCTCCAACTCGGAATCCATCCCTGGCCACCATACATAGCTACGTGCTAGACCTTTCATCTTGCTGATGACTGGATGAACCTCGTGCAACTTTTGCATGGTTTTGCTGCGCCCGTTTGGAGGAACAATGACACGGGCACCCCAAAGGATACAGCCACCCTGAACACTCGGCTCTGCCTTGTGACTCCTGTATGGAGCCAACTCCTTGCTGGAATCTTCACTGGGCCAACTCTCAGGAAGTACTAATGAACTCGTGACAAGACCGGGTCACGTCGAGTCCATTCTGCAATCTGTCTGGCAGACAAAAAGGAGCAATCTTCAAGCTCTTCAATCATGAGAACTCTGTCTACAGGCTCCAATTCTTCTGTCTCTAGCATGGGTAGCCTAGAAAAACAAGCAGCATTCACGTGGTCTTTGTTTGGTCGGTACACCATCGTGTACTCGTATGCTCTGAGAAATGACAGCCCATCTCTGGATCCTAGGAGATGCGATCACAGAATCTGTTTGTTCTTGCCAAACAGAGACAACAGAGGTTTGTGATCGGTCACAATGCTTAACTTCCTTCCATACAGAAACTTGTGGAACTTCTTCAGACCAAACACCACAGCAGCATCCTCCTTGTCTAGCTTAGAATAATTCTTTTCTG
>JADBJO010002647.1:122500-125000 GCA_016801955.1 Conus betulinus
ACTCCCTCACGCACACTCACGCGTCATTCAAATGCACCCAATCAGACTGCGGCCAAGTCACACGAGAGGTCTCGGCCTGACTGCCCTCCTCTGAGGTCTGGAAGCCGCCGAAAAAGCACTGTCTGTTGTAGGAGCCTGGGCCACCTTCCTCCTCTGCATGTGCAGCGCAAGGGAGGAGCGCGCTGTATCTCGCACCTGCTCATTGTTGCTGTTGAGGACGGACAGTGCGAAGGACAGACGCAAAAAGGCTGAGGGGCTGAGGATGCTGAGGCCACCCCGAGATCTGGCAGTGAACACGAAGGATCTGGTGGAAGAAGAACTGTTCAGTTTCAGCCAACCACAGACATGGCACAAAAGTCTTCCATTTCCTTCAAGTTCTTTACTGAAAAAGTAAGACTGGAAAATACAAGTTGAGCTAAGAGCAAGCCATGGCGTTGATTGTTTCCAATTTTTGGCTGTTGTGGGGAGAGGGGAGGGGTCAATCTTGACCAACTCTGTAACAAAATCTGTTGCTACGTTGGCTGCCTGCTGCAGTGGCGCTGTGTTGGTGATGTTGAAGTCGTGGCCCAGGTATGTGTAGGCCTGTTCTCTGTCGTACATGGGCAGAGGCTGACCCTGGATGGAGAGACACGTGCTGTTAGTGGGGTCGTTCCTACACCAGCGGTAACCAGACCTCCTGCCATGCAGGATAGCACACTTTCCGTGTTTCACCTCCATTCCTGAGCTCCGCCATAAACTGTTCTGTCTTTCTCACCGACTGGGCGATTTCAGCCTCACTTTGGGGTGGATGCACAGACATCGTCGATGTAGTCCTGCACTGGGTTGGAGATGGAGGCCAGGGGGGGTAGAACGGCTCGATCCAGTGGAGTCACTTGTCGATGCCTTGTTCGAAAACAATGAAACTCCAGGGACTGCTCTGGATGATGCCTTTCCCACGCTCACACACACACACACACACACACACACACACACACACACACGCACACTATCCTGACAGTTTAACTGTCAACAGAAATATATATAGTAATGTGTCATTTTCAAGATAAATAAAGATAGACTACTTCTTAACTCATTCTTTTGCAGCCTCTTATTCGCATGAAAACAGAAAAGACGCACGACGATTAAGTCTTGTGCCGTTTGCATACAGGCCACTCGTTTTACGCCCATTCTCATCTTTTAAAGGGTGAAGAAACTCCACGGTGCATTCCGTACCATGTACCACTCACAGTGAGATATAGCTTTTTTTTTTTCTTTTAGAATGTTGGGACTTGCACGACGTGAGACATAAACACTTTACAGCAGACTCCATGAAAACTTCGTTCATAGATGACCCACCTGACGTGATCTTTGAGTTCTGAGGAGATTAACTTTTTCATCTTTACGGAGAGTTTCTGAGGAGATTTACTTTTTCATCTTTTACGTAAAGAAATTTCTAACAAAGTTTCAGGTACGTTTTTAGATGATGTATTTTTGAGAGATGTGTGGAAGGTTTTCTTCTTCTTTTCTTTCTTTTCTTTTCTTTTTTTTTTTTTTTTTTTTCTTCTTTTTCTGTTTTTTTATGACTTGTGAGTTGACTTTAACGTGGTGACAGCCCTTTGCGGTCGGTTAGGCTATAAGCAACATTACCGTACCTTACCTTACAGAGGAATACCTCGGATGAAAATATCACGCTGCGAGCGACCAGCTTTTCCGGCGTTGGCTCCGCCGCGTTAGCGGCGGTGGGTGATGGTATTCGCTATGCGAGCCTTTCGCGTCTCCCACTTCTCTGAATAATAACACATTATTTTTTACTGTAGTGATCTTTTGCGAAGGTAACCCTATAGCAAAACATTTCGTCTGCTAAAGGTCACTAAGAGATACATGTGCACACAGTTGCACCCGGTTACACAGTCAATAATTTGGCACTGAACAACTCAAATGTTAACTGAACAACTCAAATGTTAACAGTTTTATTTATTTATTTTTTTAGCACATTGCGATTCTAGTCATCACACCAGGGGGTTGTCCACGTCTGGATACGTAAAATGTGTTGCAGCTGGGTCCCCGGATGTGGAAGTTAAACAGCGATTGGCGACTATTGTGTACTTCTGGCCTGAGACCAAAGCGGGCGTATCCCACATCTAACAGCTGACCACTTTACCAGAGGGGTTGATTCTCATACTGGGTTTGGTCGCCGTGTCTTTTACCAGAGGGGGAGGAGAAACGCGGCGAATTCAGGTAAACACAGCGTGAAAGGAGAGCGAAACTGCGCTTTCACCAATTCCTCCTTTGTCGCTACAGGTGATCATAGTTTTTTTCCAAAAATTCCTTTCAGAACCCCAACAAGGCTGTGTGTATGCGCGCGCGCGCGTGTGTGTGTGTGTGTGTGTGTGCGCGCGCGCACGCGCGCGCGCTTGCCTTCCTTTAGTAGGATTGACTACCACCATCATCACATTTCCTCATATCTGTTGCAGATGACTCGTTTCATTATTTAAAATTTTTTTCAGATTAAGCCATTTGT
>JADBJO010002647.1:127500-185000 GCA_016801955.1 Conus betulinus
AGAACCCCACCCCTACCCTTATCCCTACAACCTCCTCACCCCTCACCCCTTGCCATACATATACACATGCACACTCTGTCTCAAGATGACAAACATGTAAACACCCTTACTGTTTACTATGACGAGAATCAAAACAAAGTGGTCCTTACCAACTGCAATCGCATCGTCATTCAACCGGTTGCATTTTGCATGATGTCGTTTTACCAATTTCATTATTCTACAGAAAAAGTCTGTTCAGGAAATTAACTGGTGTTCTATGTGGTAGACAGTCCTTGCTCCACTCTGAAAGTGGGGTGAAGACTGGTGCCGATGGATATTCAGCTCCATTCTTCATAGGGAATAAGACACGGTGGTATAGATCATCATGGCTGTAGCCCAGCCACACTCCGCCCTGAATTTGGAGGCAAAGAACATGTAGGGGAATTGAAGACTTCAGCCAGACACGCTGACCTGATGGTCACCTGACGGTCCTGGGCCCCGCTGTGGTACACCAGTACAACATGTTTCACTGTGCTGTGTTATAACATCACACCATAATTACATTGCACAGTAGCACAACATGACATCATATTACACTATATGGTACTACATCAGCCATGGTATCTGTAAAATAGTACATGGTACACTCTACAGTTAGAACAACATCACACTACATAACATTGTGCAGTAGTTCAGTATCACACCATATTGCTCTGTGTAATGTTACAATATCACACCATATTACATTTCCCGCTGGACAATAGAATAACATAACACAACATTACATTGCCCACTGTATGATAGTACAGCATCACACCATATCATTTTGCACAGTAGTATGTCGCACAGTATTGTTCTGCGATGCCAAAGGGTGTGACTTGTACCACAGTATGGCAGGTACTATAAAATGGTATGATATTTTGTACTACAGTATGACAGGCAGTTTAGAATGGTATAATATTTTATACTACAGTATATAGCAGGCAGTTTAGAATGGTATCATATTTTGTACTACAGTACAGCAGGCAGTTTAGAATGGTATGGTATTTTGTACTGCAGTATAACAGGCAGTCGAAAATGGTATGATACTTTTTACTACAGTATAGCAGGCAGTGTAGAATGATATGATATTATGTACTACAGTATAGCAGGCAGTTTAGAATGGTATTATATTTAGTAATAGAGTATAACAGGCAGTCTGAAATGGTATAATATTTTGTACTACAGTATAACAGGCGGTTTAAAATGGTATGACATTATGTACTGCTGTAAAACAGGCAGTTTAAAATGGTACATGATATTTTGGACTACAGTATAACAGGCAGATAAATGGTATGACATTTTGTACTGCAGTATAATGGGCAGTTTAAAATGGTATGACAATTTGTACTGCAGTATAACAGGCAGTTTAAAATGGTACATGATATTTTGTACTACAGTACAGCAGGCAGTGTAGAATGATATGATATTATGTACTACAGTATAGCAGGCAGTTTAGAATGGTATGATATTTAGTAACAGAGTATAACAGGCAGTCTGAAATGGTATAATGTTTTGTACTACAGTATAACAGGCAGTTTAAAATGGTATGATATTTTGTACTACAGTATAACAGGCAGTTTAAAATGGTATGACATTTTGTACTGCAATATAACAGGCAGTTTTAAATGGTATGACATTTTGTACTACAGTATAACATGCAGTTTAAAATGGTACATATTTTGTACTACAGTATAGCAGGCAGTTTAGAATGGTATGATATTTTGTACTACAGTATAACAGGCAGTTTACAATGGTATGATATTTTGTACTACAGTATAACAGGCAGTTTAAAAATGGTACATGATATTTTGTACTACAGTATAGCAGGCAGTTTAGAATGGTATGATATATGTACTACAGCATTACAGGCAGTTTAGAATGGAATGATATTTTGTACTACAGCATTACAGGCACTTTAAAATGGTATGATATTTTGTACTACAGTATTACAGCAGTTTAAAATGGCATGGTATTTTGTACTACAGTATTGCAGGTACTTTAAAATGGTATGATATTTTGTACTACAGTATTACAGGCAGTTTAAAATGGTATGGTATTTTGTACTGGAGTCTAACAGGCAGTTTAAAATGGTACATGATATTTTGTACTACAACATAACAGGCAGTTTAAAATGGTATGATATTTTGTGTACTACAGTATAGCAGGCAGTTTAGAATGGAATGATATTTTGTACTACAGTATTGCAGGCAGTTTAGAATGGTATGATATTTTGTACTACAGTATAGCAGGCAGTTTAAAATGGTATGATATTTTGTACTACAGTATAGCAGGCAGTTTAGAATGGTATGATATATTGTACTACAGTATAGCAGGCCCGTTTAAAATGGTATGACATTTTGTATTACAGTATAACAAGCAGTTTAAAATGGTATATGATATTTTGTTACACAGTATAGCAGGCAGTTTAGAATTGAATGATATTTTGTACTACAGTAAAGCAGGCAGTTTAGAATGGTATGATATTTTGTACTACAGTAAAGCAGGCAGTTTAGAATGGTATGATATATTGTACTACAGTATAGCAGGCCGTTTAAAATGTATATTTTGTACTACAGTAAAGCAGGCAGTTTAGAATGGTATGATATTTTGTACTACAGTATAGCAGGCAGTTTAGAATGGGATGATATATTGTACTACAGTATAGCAGGCAGTTAAGAATGGTATGATATTTTGTACTACAGTATAGCAGGCAGTTTAAAATGGTATGATATTGTGTACTACAGTATAGCAGGCAGTTTAAAATGGTATGATATTTTGTACTACAGTATAGCAGGCAGTTTAGAATGGTATGATATTTTGTACTACAGTATAACAGGCAGTTTGAAATGTATGACATTTTGTACTACAGTATAGCAGGCAGTTTAGAATGGTATGATATATTGTACTACAGTATAACAGGCAGTTTAAAATGATATGATAATTTGTACTACAGTATAGCAGGCAGTTAGAATGGTATGATATATTGTACTACAGTATAACAGGCAGTTTAAAATGATATGATATTTTCTACTACAGTATAGCAGGCACTTTGAAATGGTACGATATTTTCTACTACACTATAACAGGCAGTTTAAAATGGTACATGATATTTTGTACTACAGTATAGCAGGCACTTTGAAATGGTATGATATTTTGTACTACAGTATAGCAGGCACTTTGAAATGGTATGATATTTTGTACTACAGTATAGCAGGCACTTTGAAATGGTATATTTTGTACTACAGTATAACAGGCAGTTTAAAATGGTACATGATATTTTGTACTACAGTATAGCAGGCAGTTTAAAATGGTATGACATTTTGTACTACAGTATAACAGGCAGTTTAAAATGGTATGATGATATTTTGTACTACAGTATAGCAGGCAGTTTAGAATGGTATGATATATTGTACTACAGTATAGCAGGCCATTTAAAATGGTATGACATTTTGTACTACAGTATAACAGGCAGTTTAAAATGGTATATGATATTTTGTACTACAGTATAGCAGGCAGTTTAGAATGGTATGATATTTTGTACTACAGTAAAGCAGGCAGTTTAGAATGGTATGATATTTTGTACTACAGTAAAGCAGGCAGTTTAGAATGGTATGATATATTGTACTACAGTAAAGCAGGCAGTTTAGAATGGTATGATATTTTGTACTACAGTATAGCAGGCAGTTTAGAATGGTATGATATTTTGTACTACAGTAAAGCAGGCAGTTTAGAATGGTATGATATATTGTATTACAGTATTGCAGGCAGTTAAGAATGGTATGATATTTTGTACTACAGTAAAGCAGGCAGTTTAGAATGGTATGATATATTGTACTACAGTATAGCAGGCAGTTTAGAATGGTATGATATTTTGTACTACAGTATAGCAGGCAGTTTAAAATGGTATATTTTGTACTACAGTATAGCAGGCAGTTTAAAATGGTGTATTTTGTACTACAGCATTACCGCTCTTTAAATGGTATATTTTGTACTACAGCATTACCGGCTCTTTAAAATGGTATATTTTGTACTACAGCATTACCGGCTCTTTAAAATGGTATATTTTGTACTACAGCATTACCGGCTCTTTAAAATGGTATATTTTGTACTACAGCATTGCAGGCACTTTGAAATGGTAGGATATTGCACTGAGGGACAGCGGCTATGTAATGAGGTATGATGTTGTATTGCCCAACAGGAGGCAGTGTAATATGTTTCCATGTTGTACTACTGTATAGTGAGAGAGTAACATGGTGTAATGTTGTACCGTTTTATAGTGAACAGTGTAATGTTGTGAGATGTTGTACTACTGTGTAGTTAGTCGAGTAATATGGTATAATGTTGTACTATTTTGTAATGAACATTGTTAATATGGTGTGATGTTGTACTACTGTATAGCGAGTAGAATAATATGGTATAATGTTGTACTATTTTATAGTGAACAGTGTAATATGGTGTGATGTTGTACACCTGTGTAATGAATATTGCTATATGCTGTGATGTCATATGAATATATACTGAACTGCAGTATGTTGTGGTGTTTTATTACTGTGATGTGAACAGTGCTATGTAATGTAGTGTCGTATTACTGTATAGTGAACAGTGTAGTATTTAGTGATGTTGTAGTACTTTATAGTGAACAGTGTAGTATGTTGTGATGTAGTACTGTTTAGTGATATGTTGCACTGTCGTATAATGAACAGTGGCATAAGCTGTGATTATTGTACTACTGTACAGTGGGCAGTGTAACATAGTTTGATAAAGCACTACTAGTACTTTACAGTGGACAGGGTGATATGGCTTGATGTTAAAACATTAAACTGCTATACAATAGAGAGTATGTTTCATGCACCATACATTGTTGTACTAATAATATGTCAGTATGAAGTAATATTGGGGCACATACACAGACCTTCCACTTTGTATGAAAATCCACATAATTTTTTGGTGGACAAGAATAGGTTATTCCACAATGCTGGTGCAGGTTCTGGGAGGAATGCATGAATCAAGTGGTCATGAATCGTTTATGTCTGTTATTCTGTATGAAATGTGATGTTTTGTCAGGAACGTTTGGAATGGCTGCATCAATTCCTGTGATTGTGGGGGTGGATGTTGGAGGCACCAACACTGATGCTGTTGTTATCAGCAAGGTGAAAGGTCAAGGACATCAGATTTTGGCTGAGGACAAACATTTGACGACCAGCGATGTTACGAAAGGTCAGTGCCAGTCATTTGTTCACATTCCTTCCCACCTGTTCTTAACCTTTACCAGGCATTGTCTGAGAGATCTTCTCCCAGGCAGGATTTTTTCAAGAACATCTTGTTCACTCTTTTTGAATTGTCCAGGTTTTAAACTATGTATGTTTATTAGATAAAAAAAAAAAATTTTCAAGTGTCCCCACATAAATAAATGCATGCATGCATGCAAGGCCCATACATCAAATAAACAAAAACAAAACCAAAAAAAAAAAAAAAATGCCAGCCCTTTTTTCCAGTGTGTAGCCCGATTCACATTTTTGGGTCACATTCATGTCTGTGATAATCAAGTTTGTCAAAGTTTCTGTATGTTGGCAGATTTATGGAGCACTGTTATCGAAGGCTATGGTGGTGGAGAGAGAAATGGCCAGTCACTGTGTTTTTTCTGCAATGGAAACACTCAGTGAAGGGGACTTAGGAGGCAGCGTTCTGCTTTTCTCAGATGAGAACAGGCACTGCTGAACTCTGCTATAGAAACTGTGCAGTGGTGCACTTTTTCCTTCAGTGGGTAGCCTCATATTGACCTGTTACTGTAAGCAGGTGTTGAAACGATGAGTGTGTCAGAGGGAATGTGGTACATTTCTTGTGGAGTCACAATGAGCTCTGATTGGAAAAAAAGACAGAAGTCTAAGGTTGTGTGTGTGTGTGTGTGTGTGCGCACGTGTGTGTGCACGTGTGCGTGTGTGTGTGTGTGTGTGTGTGTGTGTGTGTGTGTGTGGTAATAGTAATGAATAGATGCTATATGTATAAATAGCCCTGAGCATTTACAAAGTTCTCAGTTGCCCACACATGCACACTTGTACACACACACACACACACACACACACACACACACACACACACACACACACACACAGAGGAACATGTGCACACGCACGCATATTATGCACGTACGCACACACACACACACACACACACACACACACACACACACACACACACACACACACACTCACACACATACATGCGCACACTCACACACACACACACACACACACACACACACACACACACACACACACACACGTGCAGATGTGTGGGCACTCAAGTATGTACACAGATGTACAGACACTAAATGCACAATCACCTGGGCAAAAGGAATCAGGCTAAGAGTTGGTAAGACATGTAGCCTTGAGATGACTTGAAGGATGAGAAGCACAGAGAGAGAACACACATTTATTCCCGTGCAGAAGGGGCTTGAAAAGAGAAAAGAATGCTGTCTGAACATTTTGGTATGGAAAGAGGGAACTCAAGGAGAGGCGTGTCAGCAGAGGAAACCATTAGGGCTGGACAGGGATGTACATCAAGGGAAAGTCGGAGATCAACGACAGTTTGATCAGTCACAGACTTGAAACTGAGCAGACAGTTTATGATTCATTCATTTTTGAACAGCAAGACTGATTGAAGGAGAGGAGCAACTTGACTGGATTTGTAACATCTGAAAATTCCGCTGGCTGCGTTGTATTCTGTACTTCCTGTAGCTGATGAATCAGATGTTTCGGACAGCTGCCTAGTCAAGAGAATGACAATAGTCTAGCTGTGTAAGAAGTAAAGTCCAGATCAGGGTCTTGGTATCATCCTCTGAAAGAAGATGCCGACCAGAACAAATGCGGAACAAGTTCCATGTAACACACGTGTAGATGTGACGCTAGAATCACCAATTCATCAAGTGTAGCATCAAGGTTACAAAAAACCTAGATGGGAAAAAATGAGGCAGTTGTTTAGCCAGATAGATAATGCATTCAAATCAGAGGAAAGAACTTTTCGTTTGCAATGAAAATAATTCCTGTCTTGTCATTATGTAAGTGGAGCATATTGTGTGTCACCTGAGCTTTAATCGAAAAGAATGCATGCTTGTATACTGTGAATGATAAATGGTAGATGGAGCAATTAACCAGACTCATTGAGTTGCTCTCATCAGAAGAACTAGTCAAACAGAGTGCTCAGAGAGACCAGCTGTGTGCGTGTGTGCGTGTGTGTGTGTGTGTGTAGGCTATGTTCAACACCTGTATAGAAGAATAAAATATGCTCAGGAATGAAAAAAGATGTAAGCAGAGCAATCCTTTTTTATTTTCTGATTTTGAAAAAAAAAATAGTACTGATAGTAATAGCAACTGTGAAATCATAATGATTATGATGATCTTGATAAAAACAGGCTTTTTTTCACCTTTTTTTCAAACACCTCAGAGTGCTTTGTAATGACACAGTGCATGCATTTGTATCATACATTGTTAAAGCACCATTTTGAGATACTCATGTAAGACAGAATTTCAGGCCATGGTATTAGTTGTTGTAAAAGTATATTTGATCTGATATTGCCAGAAAATTTATGTTTCATACACACTTGGCAGATAACTGTTGTTTATATATTTTTGCTTTTAAAGTGACCCCGTTCAGTGTACTCCTGTTTTCGTTTAAATGTTTAGTGAATTATTGTTTTGAGCTAGATGATACTCTTTGTGACTTGAAACGTAAATATTGATAAAGTAATACATTCATACATGTGTGCATACTGTTCTAGTCTTCAGTGTATCTTGCTGCAAATTTGCGTAAGTTATCATTCCTGATTTACAGAGCGGATTGCCCATGTTCACTATGAGGTAAATTGTTACAGGTGTGCGCAATGCTGTGCTCTCTGTTCTTCGGAAAGCCACAAGCCAGGAAAGGCAGATAATGGTGAAGCAGATCAACATTGGCACCACTCACTTTGTGAATGCTGTGGTCCAGCGAGAACGCCTCAGTCGTGTGTCTGTCATCCGATTCTGCGGCCCTGCTTCAACGGCTGTTCGACCGTTTGCTGACTTTCCGCCAAGCCTGAGAGATGTTATTTATGGATCGACACATTTTGTCAGTGGAGGTTACAGGGTGGATGGGCGAGAGATCGAGAGCATTGATGAAGAAGAGTTGCAGTCAGTTGTGCAGGAGATCAAGAAAAAGGGAGTGAAGGCGATTGTTGTTTGTGGCATTTTTTCCCCAACCCGGACAGAGCAAGAAGAGAAGGTCAGAGGATAGGTTTTAAAATGATTATTTGCCCTTTGTGAATCTGAGCTTGTCAAAGCAACTGCTTGTATGTGTGGTCTGGAGAGAGAGAGAGAGAGACAGACAGACAGACAGACAGACAGAAATGTGCACACACACACTCCCTCTCTCCATATATATAGATATGTACACATGCAGGGACACACACACACACACACACACACACACACACACACACACACACATGCACACACACACACACACACACACACACACACACACACACACACACACACACACACACACACACACACACACACACACACACTGCAGCATACTTGCACATGCATGTGCATGGACACATGCGCACACACACACACACATACACACACACACACACACACACACACACACACACACACACATGCACGCACATGCACACACACATGCCGATATGTGAATATGTGGGGACACTGGCACACATACACATACTGTCAAAAGCAGCTGCATTTCTTTTTAACAAGTATGCACTGCGAATCTATGTTTCTTTATTCCCTGTCTGTATAGGTCAAACACACTCATTCATGCACATGCACATGCGCACACACACACACACACACACACACACACACACACACACACACACACACACACACACACACACACACACACACACACACACACACACACACACACACACACACACACACACACACTGCGGCATACTTTCACATGTTTGTGCATGGACACG
Organism: Conus betulinus; assembly: GCA_016801955.1. Taxonomy (NCBI): domain Eukaryota; kingdom Metazoa; phylum Mollusca; class Gastropoda; order Neogastropoda; family Conidae; genus Conus; species Conus betulinus. The sequence goes on from JADBJO010002647.1 coordinate 136,508, forward strand.
CTAAATATCTGTCCACCTACCTACCTGTCTATCCCCTCTCTCTCTCTGTCTCGGTCTCGGTCTCTCTCTGTCTGTCTGTCTCTGTCTCTCTCTATCTCTCTCTCTCTCTCTCTCTCTCTCTCTCTCTCTCTCTCTCTCTCTCTCTCTCTCAATATCCATAATGTATACTGGAACATCATTTCAAATTTACATTTCCCAGGCCAAGCAGTTGATCCTCAAGTGGTATCCAGAGGCCAGCATCACACTGTCGCACATGATCGGCCACATCGGTCTTCTGGAGCGGGAGAATGCCGCCATCCTGAACGAAGCACTGAAAGACCTCTGTCAGAAAACTGTGTCAGGATTCCGTCAAGCTCTCAAGGCCATCGGTTTGAGCTGTCCCATGTTTCTGACCCAGAATGATGGCACGGTCATCAGTGAACAGCAAGCCATGGAGAGCCCTGTGTTCACCTTTGCCTCTGGTCTGTTTGTCTATGTATCGCTGTGTGCATATTGTTTTGAGCTGTGATGTACTGGTGTTGTGTTTTACTGTAATGTATCATTCTCGGTTATACTCGGTTCTGCTCTACTCTTTTCTACTGAGGGATGTACTACTCAGTCTTTCATGTTTCTCAGAGCCAAAGATTTCCTTTGTTCTGCTATGATTTACACTCTACAACTGAAATCTTAATGTGCTGAAGGTTGGGAATCATCAGCACAGTGCAAACACACTAACTACCCAAGCGAGGTGTGTAGTCTGTGCCATGTTGATGCAGGACCGACCAATTCCATGCGAGGGGCAGCCTTCCTGTGCCAGCTGACAGACGCCATAGTGGTGGACATTGGGGGCACGACAACCGACGTTGGGGTCCTCAAGAACCGCTTCCCTCGCCAGGCCGGTGCCGATGTTTCGTGTAGGAGGCGTGCGCACCAACTTCCGCATGCCTGATGTGCACAGCGTAGGACTGGGGGGCGGGTCGTATGTTGTGAAGACGGAGAAGGGGAAAACCCTGGTGGGTCCACTCAGCGCTGGCTACAACCTGATGGAGGTACAGTGGTTTTGTCACAAGTGATGGTTTTCTTTTTGCTTGGTTTCTGTATGTTTGGTTTGTGCCTGGGATTGTTCTGTTTTTCCTGTTCATAGCTTGTTAGAGAATCGAAAGAGAGAAAGAGAGGGCGGGGGGGGGGGGGGGGGGGGGGGGGGGGGGACGGAGAGAGCATGTAATGTGTATATATTAGAACTGGTGATAATTTTGGACTACCTTCCACGAAAGATAGTAAGTTTCATTTTTGAGATATATGTTGAGTCATCAATAGAAAAAAAAAAAAGAGAGATATCTCTGTAAAGGTATATAAAGGGTTTCAGTTTGTTAAAAAAAAAAAAATGAAAAAGTTAGGGTGCTGCATAAAGTAATGGTAGTGTGAAAGCTGTTCATAAGAAAAGGAAATCAAAGTTGTGGTGTTGTCACAAAATATGCAGGAAAGGTGTGAAAAAAAAAAAGGATTTGAAGCTCAATTTTAATCGTAAGTAGTGAACAGTATAGAATTTGTGGCTAAGGGCTGAAGCAGGAAGGTCATTTTACCCTGAACTGACCCCCACTACAACCTTGCTTATCCATCATTTTGTGGGAAGCGGTCACATTTGTCTTTATGTCTGCCTGTCTGTGTGTCTGTCAAACTGTCTGGTCTCTCTGCCACAGCTCATTACTTTTTCTGCATTTTCATGGATGTTCGTGGTTTCTGCATGCAGGCTTATTTGTTTGTCCTATATGCAGAAGTCTTAGCATGTAAAATAAGAGAAGATGAATCTATCAAAGGTATCAAAATATCTGAAACGGAATTCAAAATTAGTCAGTTTGCATATGATACAATAGTGACTTTAGAAGGCGATTTAATTCATATGAAAGTTATTTAAAATGCTAAGTGGATTTGAAAACATTTCAGACTTGAAGCTCATTTTTGATAAAACATCTAATGTCTGGCTAGGCAGTTAAAAAAAAAAATTCGCAGGAGATATATCTACCTCACATGAACATGGAATGGAATGCTTAAAAGTTGAAAATGTTAGGAATTTGGTTCTCAAATGATCTGTCAAACTTAACAGAAATTAACATGGAAGATAAGCTCACTGAAATGTATCCTGTTCAAAATTTGGTCCCGCAGAATATGCTCTCCTCTAGGCAGAGTGGCAGTCTTAAAATCATTAATACCCTCAAAATTGATTTCTCCTTGGATCTTGTTGTCGAATCCTCCTGACAACAAAATTCCATGTGTTTTTGAGGATGTATGGGACTTAAAACCAGATAAAATCAAAAGGGAATATTCAGTACCTAGCATACAAAGAGGAAAAGGAATCCTGACATTAAATGTCTAATGTAAGCATTAAAGTTAACTTGGATGAGAAAGGTATACACTGGAAACTCAAAATGGAAGAAAATAGTAGAAGCAACTTGTCTTGAAGAAAATGATTTGAACTATTTTGGGTCAAAGAAAATTACAACATGTAAAAGCAATAAATTTTGGAACAATGTTTTTTCAACATTTGATATCTTTAAGCACTGCATGGAGTTGGAAAACAGCGCAGAAGTGGCTTCAGAACCCATTTTCTGTAATGAAAATTTCCTCAAATCAGCAAAGCTGAATTTCATTTCAAAAGTTGGACGAATGAAAACATATTTTTAGTAAAAGATATTTTACATGAAAATGGCAACTTTCTAACATATGAAGAATTTTGTCAAAAGACAAAATTGAGGATTAATTTTTTTTAACAGTATTTAAGCTGCTTACAAGCAAATAAAAGTTATTTAAGAAAAGAAAACATTAAGACAGTGGTGATCCACACCCAAAAACATTCAAAATGTATTGATGTAGTGTTACAAAAGGTTAAAAAAAAAAAGTACCACACTACACTTCTTGGTAAGATCATCATTTTTTGACATAAAACGATTTGCCAAACGGGAGAGAAAAGATAGATATTATAATAGAATGGGAAACTGCTACAAAATTGACAAACAAAATAAAAGCGAGTAAATTAAAGTAGTTCCAACTAAGAATATGTTTTAGAATTCTAGTAACACTGTGCTCAAAAGTATAGGGATGGCTGACAATGATAAATGTAGTTTTTATAATGATGAAAAAGATTCTATCATCATTATCTGTGGTTCAACAAAAATGTACTCACTGTAACAATTTATCCTTCAATGTTGAACTGTGTTTGTTTTTGGTACCGTTGAGATCACAATTCCGGACACAGTTCTAGATCTAGAAATACTATGTGCAAGATTTTTTTTTCCCATATAAATGCAAAATGAGTTTGAAAGAAATGGGTTCCCATACTTACAGTTGGTTCACCCCTGAATGTAAAATATAAACACAAATTTAGCTATTCACAATAATCTATGAACTCACACATATGTATCTGTCACTGTCTAATAAAACATGCATTCAAAATAATCCTTGTTACCAAAAAAAATTTTTAAAAAGGGAAAAAAAAATGCTCCTAAAGTTTTGTAAATTCTATACAGTAACTACCAGTTAAACCAACAAGTTCAGTGTGTGTGGGTATGTGTCCGTGTGTGTAGTGATACTGTCTCTAAATTTAGAGGAGGGGGGGGGAGATTCTATAGAAGAAATTGTCACCTGAGATTAATATAATGACATTATGCATTTGCTTTTCACCACGGGAAGTACCCATATTTTTTAATGTGATAAATATGATGTCTCTTCGATTGCATTTCCATTATATGTTTATTGATATAGGTTTATGAATAATTTGATTTTTTTCTACAAATATTTGGAAAATACATCTTTTTTTTTTTGCAAGAGGAGGAAAAAAGGAAAGGAAAAAAAAAATATGGTTGATTTATCTTCCACTATTACCGACTTAAGATTACTTTTCTTTTGATTCGACATGTGATTGTGCTTACCGTGTGAGTATGTGTGTGTTTGCGTATGTGAAGGGTGGGAAGGCAGGGAGGATTTTGGTGCTGGAGAGATGAGTGGTGGGACTAACCTATTTGTCTACTTGTTGACTATGTGTTTAGGTACTTCTTTCTTCATGGGAAATGTGTCTCTCCTGAGCTTAAGATAAAACTGCAAGTGCAGCAAAGATGGAATAGATAGAGTATCCTTTTTTTCCATTTCAGTGGCTTATGAGTCATTATATTTATAACAGTGGCTGCGATAAATGCAGTTACTATGTTTCTTCATTTTCGTTCTGAGTTTTCAGCAACTACAGCCATTCACACTTGTGATACTCTGAGATTTACATGTGACTATGCAGATGAAACTCTTTGCGCACTGCCCTCTTTCTGTGCACTTGTACTTTAAGGTGAGAAAAAAAGAAGGAAAAAAGACTGGTTGAGTGCTCATGGGGGGAACAGTTTGACTGTTCGTTGAATCCAGTCAGGAACATGGAGGATCTGCACCAGCTTTGAACCATTCATACGCAGAAAATCATTGTGGCTTTCAGGGATCGGAGTGGGTAGGGGTGGGGATGGGGTGAATACACAAGAGACATGTTGATACACAATGTTGTCTACAGGAAGCCCTGATATTTGGCACAGACATGTTAATACATAATGTGTCTACAGGAAGCCCTGATTTGGCACAGACATGTTAATACACAACGTTGTCTTCAGGAAGCCTTGATATTTGGCACAGACATGTTAATACACAATGTTGTTGACAGGAAGCCCTAATATTTGGTTCAGACATGTTGATACACAATGTTGTCTTCAGGAGGCCCAGATATTTGGCACAGACATGTTAATACACAATGTTGTCTTCAGGAATCCTGATATTTGGCACAGACATGTTGTTGATACACAATGTTGTCGACAAGAAGCCCTAATATTTGGTACAGACGTGTTGATACACAATGTTGTCTTCAGGAGGCCCAGATATTTGGCACAGACATGTTAATACACAATGTTGTCTTCAGGAAGCCCTGATATTTGGGCACAGACATGTTGATACACAACGTCTTCAGGAAGCCCTGATATTTGGCACAGACATGTTGATACACAATGTTGTCTCAGGAAGCCCTGATATTTGGCACAGACATGTTGATACACAATGTTGTCTTCAGGAAGCCCTGATATTTGGCACAGACATGTTGATACACAATGTTGTCTTCAGGAAGCCCTGATATTGGCACAGACATGTTGATACACAATGTTGTCGACAAGAAGCCCTAATATTTGGTACAGACGTGTTGATACACAATGTTGTCTTCAGGAAGCCCTGATATTTGGCACAGACAAGGCCAACTCAGATCCTGGGTCTGGCAGGAGAATGACGGCGACAGACGTGGCAGTGGCAGCAGGCCTCATGAACCTTGGCAACAAAAATCTTGTCACTCACATCCCCAAATGCGATGTCACTGCCGGTCTTCAGCGCATCCAGCAAATTGTTGAAGATGCCATTGACAGTGTGCGTGTCAGCAATGAACCGCTGCCTGTGATTTTGGTTGGAGGCGGTTCCACATTATTGGATCCTAAGGCAAGTTTAAGTTAGTTGGAGTGTAGCAACTGTTGGGCAACTCTTTGCTTACTTGGCTCAGTGATCTGTTGGTCTGATTTCTTACAAAAAATGTAAAAATCTTCACTATTTCCAATTTTTTTTAGTCTTGTATTGTTTTCTACAAATATTTTATCTTTATTTACAAACATTTATCATATGATATCATTGACTTTTTATCAGATGAAAATATCATTGTTTATTTGAAAATTATGGGCGCATGTGTACAGGCATTATAATAGCTTATCTCTCTATCAGTTCTGATCCTTTGACATACCTCTGATCATATAAAATGTTTAAAAAAATTGGGGTCTAGCTGTGAGATTGTAGCTTCCTTAATGTGCAGAATCAAGGATTATGTTTCAAAGCCTTGACGACAACACTGTAGAAAACCCCATAGTAGGTGTGTGTGCTGTTTTGTATTATTTTTTTCTTTTTTTTATAGCTTGAAATTTTTTTTTATTAATTTATTTATTTTTTTGCTGTTCCAACCTCAGCGCCACCTCAAAGGCAGTGTACCCACGCCGCTCATTCTGACACCCGTCCACAGCCACAGCCTGGTCAGCCCTGGCACTGGCCATCCACTGGGAGCATCAGTATCAAGTCGTCAAAAGGCAGCCCACCGGAGGGAGACACTGCACTGCTGCCGAGTCACTTCGGTGGTGTTCAGTGGCGCCTGTTCTGATCTAACATACGCAGGACACCACCTACTAAGCCCCCTACTGACGACAATAATTGCTTAGTCGCGGAGCCGGCGTGAGTGAGCTCTCCCTCTGGTGGCACCACACATCCAACGACAGCCCCCATGGAGTCGCCGATACCAATGACCCCGACAGAACCAAACCAAGGCCACAGATGTGGAGAGGACATCGAAATTGAGGTCACCATGAGAGCAGGGCATGAAGGGCCACATATTTGAGATATTTTTTTTAATGCTGATCGATGAGAATGAGGATGATGAAGATCGATGATGCTATGGAAATTTGAGCAACACTCTCAGAAACGCATCCATTAAGTGGATGAAACTCGACTGTGTGGTCCCAGTCTTCCCGACTGAGTCCACAGCAAACTGAACTCTGGGTAGGAGCCGGTCGGGGCAGAAAAACCCACATGACTCTGATGGATTCGAACCCACGACCTCTCAGCCGGGAGTCCGCAATGCTAACCACTTCGCCATGGCGGCTGGTAGCTTGAAATTATTGTATTACATTTTAGCTCTAGTGTCAGTACATCCTTGTAATTCTAATTTTCTTCTTTCTTTTCTTTCACATTTTTCTCCTTTTTTGATGCATATATATATATATATATATTTTTTTTTTTAATATTATTTTGTTGTTTTAATTCAGGCCAAACTACCTGGAGTCAGCCAGATGTTTCTGCCAGAACACTTTGGAGTGGCCAATGCTATTGGAGCAGCGCTCAGTCAGGTCAGCGGCAACATCGACAGTGTGTGGTCTCTTGGAGAAGTTTCTGGATGGTGATATCATGGAGACTCGAGTGCAGCAGGCGAAGCGTGATCTACCCCAGGGGCTACTCAGGTTAGAAACCTTGAGGTGGAAATAATGTTTACAACATGTGTTTACAGTGCTTACAAGCAGTCTGATCTTTCCATGCTATTAAAATTTGCTTTTGATAGAGTAAAATCAATACAAAACAAGAGGTTTGTTCACACTATGCTTAAAGCAGAAACATATAGTATATGGTTACAATCATGATTGTTATCAAAACTATTAATATACATATTTTAATGTTAATATACATATCACATTCCATTCTTTCCCATAAGTTATACCTTCCTTCTCCTCTTTGCTCTTCCTGTCTTCACCTCCTCCTCCTTTGTTTTCCCTCCCTTCCCTTAGTATTAGTACTATTATCATTATTACTATTATCATTATTACTACTATTAATTTATTTTTCTTTTCCTTTTTTTTTTTTTTTTTCGTTTTTGTTTAAATTGTATTTCTGTATCACGCTTTTATTATCAGTACTATTATTAGCATTACATTACTATAGTTGTTTGCATAATCATCATTATTATCAATACGATTGTTATCATTGATATTACCATCACTATCATTAACATGACCATCACCATCACCACTAAGACTGTTGCCATGGCAACCAAACTGTTTAAGAATCCTGTAACCCACTCTCTTTTCTCCCATACTACAACTGTTATTGCCATATTATCACCAAAAGCGGTAGCAGTCCTATCTTTATTTATTTTTTCAATATCTTGATCATCATCATCATTACCATTATCATTATTCCTATCAGTAATATAACTGTCATCATTACTGCGTGGACTCCACATTGTCTCTTTCTTGATAGTCTCGTTTCTATTTAACACCTATCTTGCGCTGAAGTGAATGAAGGTAAGTGATTGCTTGTTCATTTTTGTTGTCCTGAGTGTTTTGTATCTTGCCTAAAGAAGACCTAAGAGGTTGAAAAGCGTCATGTTTTGTCTTGTGATTTGTTTGTCTATGTTTTTTCTTGGGCATTTTGCTATTAATTACATTTAAAATTTGTTAAAAGCAGAAAATTTTGTTTCTTTGGTCTTTCTTTACTAATGTTTACAGTTGAAAATTCCGGAGATGAGGTATCCAATGCAAAAAATTATCAAGGTCAAAGTTTTCTCTCTTATCTCTAGAGAGGAGAAGTTTCTGTATCTTCTCTCCCTTGTTCATTCGGTTCATTTCCATGCTTTTTCATTTTAAAATAAATAACTGAATAAATGAATAGTGTGTGTGTCAGGAGGCAGTGAGCGTTCTCCAGTAACTGGACGTTTTTCTTGCTGTGGTCCTCCGTTAGAACTCTTTAGTTGACTAGTTGCAAAGTGAAACGACTGCAGGCGGAAATCTAAACAAATCTTAAATAAATGTCAGCAAACCGCCCAGAGAACAGTGGCACAGAAAACAGTGGCACAGAAAACAGTGGCACAGAAAACAGTGGCATAGAAAACAGTGGCACAGTGGCACAGAAAACAGTGGCAGAGAAAACACTGTCTTCTGTGCCACTGTTTTCTGAAAACAGTGGCAGAGAAAACACTGTCTTCTGTGCCACTCAGGACAATGAAAATGAACGAGCATTCACTTACCTTCATTCACTTCAGCGCAAGATAGGTGTTAAATAGAAACGAGGCTGTCAAGAAAAAGACAATGTGGAGTCCAGGTAGTAATGATGACAGTGGCACAGAAGACAGTGGCACAGAAAACAGTGGCACAGAAAACAGTGGCAGAGAAAACAGTGGCACAGAAAACAGTGGCAGAGAAAACAGTGGCACAGAAAACAGTGGCAGAGAAAACAGTGGCACAGAAAACAGTGGCATAGAAAACAGTGGCAGAGAAAACAGTGGCACAGAAAACAGTGGCAGAGAAAACAGTGGCACAGAAAACAGTGGCACAGAAAACAGTGGCACAGAAAACAGTGGCACAGAAAACGGTGGCACAAAAAAACAGTGGCATAGAAAACAGTGGCACAGAAAACAGTGGCACAGAAAACAGTGGCACAGAAAACAGTGGCATTCGTCAATAGATCACCAACAGTCAACTAAAGAAATCTTAAATAAATGTCAGCGAACCGCCCAGAGAAAATGAATAGTGGTGTCAGGAGGCAGGTGAGCGTTCTCCAGTAACTGCCACTGTCTTCTGTGCCACTGTTTTCTATGCCGCTGTTTCTGTGCCACTGTCTTCTGTGCCACTGTTTTCTCTGCCACTGTTTTCTGTGCCACTGTTTTCTCTGCCACTGTTTTCTGTGCCACTGTTTTCTCTGCCACTGTTTTCTCTGCCACTGTTTTCTCTGCCACTGTTTTCTGTGCCACTGTCTTCTGTGCCACTGTCTGTTTTCTGTGCCACTGTTTTTGCCACTGTTTTCTGTGCCACTGTTTTCTGTGCCACTGTTTTCTGTGCCACTGTTTTCTGTGCCACTGTTTTCTGTGCCACTGTCTTCTGTGCCACTGTTTTCTGTGCCACTGTTTTCTGTGCCACTGTCTTCTGTGCCGCTGTTTTCTATGCGCTGTTTCTGTGCCACTGTCTTCTGTGCCACTGTTTTCTATGCCACTGTTTTCTGTGCCACTGTTTTCTATGCCACTGTTTTCTGTGCCACTGTTTTCTATGCCACTGTCTTCTGTGCCACTGTCTTCTGTGCCACTGTTTTCTGTGCCACTGTTTTCTGTGCCACTGTTTTCTGTGCCACTGTTTTCTGTGCCACTGTTTTCTATGCCACTGTTTTCTATGCCACTGTTTTCTGTGCCACTGTTTTCTGTGCCACTGTTTTCTATGCCACATTTTAGGTATCCACGTTGCATCACTGAATGGTTCATTCTGGCCCCTAGATCAGTTTAGAGTCCTGGGTACAGGCTATATTTGCATCTGTTGTATAATGGAACTGGGCAAATTAGCCTTGATTTCTGCAGTATGTACTCGTGTATTATTATTCAGAGACTTGTCTAAAGTATCTGAGCGCTGAAATTACAGATTACAAATCAATAGAAATTAACACTTCTTTTCATTTTGTCAGCAAGTCCTTGGGTATTTAGGGTGCTGGGCCTGGTTACAGCATCAGTGATGTCCAGGATATCAGTCCTGCCCAGCCGATGATCTGGACAGCCTCCTTGCAAGAACTTGCAGTTTGGTAGATTCCCCTCATTACATGTTCACCTTGGAAGGTACCCTCGTCTCCATGGATTTCATCAGTTACGTTAAATCCTACTGTACACCGAGTCAGATCTTTCACCTGAGAGTTTGTTTCTGGAGAGGTGTAATCCAGGTACTTCTTCCTGTCTCCTGACAGAAATGTCTCTAGTCTTACGCCTTTTCTCTTCATCCTTATCACTACAAGGTAACTCAAGTCTGCTTTCTGTAGACATTAGGGGAAGAAGATACAGACAAACATAATGTCAGACAGAATGGGCTGGATAGTAACGGACTGGAAGAATGTGCACATTGTTCATTACTCTTCAACAGCTTAAGTAACTGGTTATATTGATGAAAGAATCTCATCAGCATACAAATCAGTGTCGTAAGTCTTGGAATTCACGACACAGACACACACACACACACACACACACACGCACACACACACACACACACACACACACACACACACACACACATGAGGTGTGAAATTCATACTTAGTTGTATGTATTATTGCACATGTACTTTTATATAGTGCTAAAAAAAACCAACAACATAATATGTATAACTGCCCTGTAATTAAAAGTTGAGAAAACCACTAAATAGGAGAGAGAAGCAATCCATATATCAACTGTTTAGAATGGGAAATCTTCATGATTCAAGTTTAGATATGTGTTATGTTTTTCATTCTTGCACTGAAATTGCAATATTTTCAGAAAGTGACCTATGTATAGGAGGTTGCCTTATAGGTTACATGTGCATAAATATTATTGTGCCAAAAGAATGATGAAGTAAAAAGTTGAACCAACAGTGATTGTTGCATCAAATCCTAGAACAACAATTTACTCACTCAGATGTCGTGTTATCAAATCAGTAAGCATGTCCCAGAAACACAGAGTAAGTACACCTTCAAAACATATGGCCAGTACTGTCTTTATGCAGTCCACAAAAGCTGCATATGTCATAGTTAACCTTTCCAGTTCCTTTTAAAATTGTGTTTTTTGCTAAGCATCCATGTAGTATTCTAAGATGAAACCATGTAAACTTTTCATCTCTTATGTTGTGAGCATGCAGAAAATCCTATTCATCACGGCATGGAGCTCTCAAGTTACCGTCAATCGATACATTATACTGTGTCTTTGAACCTTTGGAAGTTTTTTTTTTTAGCAGAGAAGAGAATTTGATACATTCATTGTTTTCATCATGTATTCCAATCTTTTGTAGTTGGGTTTTACCAGCTTACACCCAGCAAAAGTGAGAAGATCAATACTGACATCATATTTTTCTTTGAAACTTCTGCATAAAAGAAACTGTTCAATTAAAGAAAAAAACAACATTTGATAGTAAACGTTTTTGTTCAAACATTTTGGAGAACACAATTTTTTTTCCAACTTAAATATGTTTGCTGTAGCACATTGGTTGGAATAGTAGTTCAGCAGAATTTTTTTGCATACATTTGTAATGAAAATGTTTGTAAACTTCAAAAACGTCTGCCGAGAGTCAGTTATAATCTGTAAACTTCTAACTTACTGGATCATGTTAATTGATTGAAGATGGTAGAGGAAAGTTACTGAGCAGAACATTTCTTCGATTTCTGCTTTGATTGCGAAAACCCACTTCATGCAGTGGTCAAGGAAACAAAAGGCACTCGGCTAGGATATGGAAAATCATGGATGGAACAGGCAGAAGACAGTATACAGCTTGTGTACCAGTTAGCAGAACTCAAAGAAACCAAGGAATGGGAGAAGTATCCAGACCACTTGAAAAACCTCTACCAAACTGCCATGTTCCAGAACTTGGAAGACATTGTTGAGTATGGCCAGAAGGCAAAACCAATGCAGAAAGTCAGATGCAGGTAGAAGACCTTTGCACAAAAGATGATATCATAACATACACTGACGGCTCTGTCACCAAAGGTAAGTCAGACCGGGCATACACAGTGAAGCAAAATGGCTGAACTATCCAGGAAGACCACGGTGCACACAGTTTAACAACTTCAAGTCTAACAATGGAGGTAGAAGCAGTGACACAAGCATTCCACTGGCTTTCATCCACAAGCCAGTTTCAAACTCAACAAGCCATGATACTGAATGACTCCATGAACCTACTTCAGAAAGTGAAAAGTGGAATGGGAAGCCCTGCTTAGAATGAACTTATGTGCAGCCATCCCTTGGAGAGACTCATATGGATGTATTGCCCTGGACGTGCTGGAGTTAAAGGAAACGAGAGAGCAGACACACTGGCTGGTTAGGCAACAATAAGAATTGGATCACAGCTTCGCCGATCTGATGTGATAAGAAATCTGAAGAATCACTTGAGCAAACAAGAGCAAAGCCACTATACCATAGACCATCTTTCAGATCTGAACATTAAGAGAGGAAGTGGCTGCACACCCAGACTTAAAGGGAAGAGCAAGAGAGACAGCACCAACCAGACATTGGAATAATTTCAAGGCCAACACTGCAAGGATTCCTAGAGATTGGGGGCAAACTGATACAGGGCCTTTCCAGTAACAGACACAGATGATGAAACATGTCAACTGAGAATCTGTCAGGCCCCCAGCTCATACTGTAGACATGTGTGCGCAGGTGTGCGTCCATCAGTAGGGTGATGCCAGCATGTTAATTAGAGAGTCCACGGACATGAGTGTGCAAGCATTGGTGTGCGAGAGTGTGTGTGTGAGAGAGTGAGTGAGTGTATGTGTGTGTGCGTGCTGTGTGTGTGTGTGTGTGTGTGTGTGTGTGTGTGTGCACATGCGGGCACATGTGTGTGTGTCTGTGTCTGTGTGCATGCGTGCGTGCGTGTGTGTGCACGTATATGTTGTATTTGATGGTCTTGTTCGGGTTCTTGATCCTAAGTCATCTTCTGAACATTCACACATGCAGTCACTCACTCACACACACGCACGCACGCACGCACGCACGCACGCACACACACACACATGTGCAAGCACATACACGCGTGCACACATGCTCATATGCACACACATACACACACACACAAACATGCACGCGTACGTTCGCACGCTTCTACGCACACACATATACACATGCATGCATGTGCATGTCCACACACCCACACGTGTTTGCACATACACGCATGCACATGAACGCACAAATTCATACAACCATACACATGCATACCCGTCCACATACAAAAACACACACATACACACACATATATGCACACACACATATATATATACATACAAAAAAAACAAAAACAAACAAACAAGCAAAAAAGAACCTAAACAAACAAACAATGTTATGTAGGCACTCAAGGTCTGACCAGCGCATTGGGCTAATGCGTAGGTATGGTAAGACATTTGCTAAGTCATAGCCACGAGACCCTCTTTTTCAATTCTCTCATCTTAGTTGTTAATTCATTTATCCATCAGCTTAAAATCGTGCGCAGTGTGGTCTCAAAACTTAGCGGATGTGGTGTAGCATGTGTGGACTAGTCCGCGTGCAGTGATGCCTCCTTGATGAAACTGAAACTGAAACTATATTTTGATTTTGGGCTTCTGTATTTCCAAGAGACTTTTAGAAATGTGACAGAGATTTTTAACTTGAGAAGACTGATACCTCCTTTTTTTTTTCTTTTTCTTTTTTTTTTACACTTTTATGTGCAGTTTTTTGCTGAACAGATTCTTCCCCTCTTTATCAGTAATTCCTATTCCAGCAGATTGTATTATGATATCTATGACAAAATGCAACCAAATCTTGACCGTGTCACAGTCAAACATGTTTCTTGCAATGTGTATATTCATATGCCTTTTGTGTTTACACTTTTATAGCTGTTTGCTAAGATGATCCTCTCTGATTTGATCTAAAACATGCCTCATTGTGATGTGATTTGATCTAAAACATGCCTCACTGTAATGTGATTTGATCTAAAACATGCCTCACTGTAATGTGATTTGATCTAAAACATGCCTCACTGTAATGTGATTTGATCTAAAACATGCCTCACTGTAATGCAATTTGATCTAAAACATGCCTCAGTGCAATGCGATTTGATCTAAAACATGCCTCAGTGCAATGCGATTTGATCTAAAACATGCCTCAGTGCAGTGCGATTTGATCTAAAACATGCCTCAGTGCAATGCGATTTGATCTAAAACATGCCTCAGTGCAGTGCGATTTCACTGGTTCAGGATGTGGGTAGAACCAGTGGGAAAAAGAAAGAAGTCACCAAATCATTTGTGAATCCCCCCCACCTTCTAGTAATTACTTATGCACAGAATTTGATTTTTAGTGTATTAAACTGAGATTGAAGCCCGACCTCTGAGCCCAACTATGGCATGCATTTGAAATCAGGGGACAAACACTCACTAGTTGGTGATCTCAGTGGTCAGACTTCATAAGAACACCTCTTTTTGTATTTGACATATTCAGGTAGTCTTAGTGCTCCGACAGGTTCTGTCAAAAAACAATCAAGTTTGTCTGCTGGAATGGTCCCTGAACTGTGATTTTTTTTTTTAAAATCAGAATTTGGGTGTTACCTGTCCATATTAACCATACTATACCATACAATACCATACCATAGCTTCCCTTCCCTACCCAACCACTATCCTACAATGCCCTGCCCTATGCTACCATACCATACCATACCATACCATACCATACCATACCATACCATACCATACCATACCATACCATACCATACCATACCATACCATTTGGGAACAGTGACTCTTATTATTGTGTGTTGGGGACGCAAGGGGCAGAGAGGAGAAACACAGCTGAAATCCCCCAACTCTTCAAGAGAAGCTGTTCAGATCTGTACAGAAGCTTTATGGAGACCACCTGGGCTATCCTGCAGACTGGTAAGAGAAGAAGAGTCATTATCAGCCGCAGGACTTATCTTTTTCCAGGAGCAGGTAGATGAAGCAGTGAAAGCTGTGCTGTGCGAAAGCCCCTGTTGGAAGCGGCACGTGATCTTGCTGTGGAAGATGTATGCAACAAAGCCCGACAGATGGCGCTGCAGGCAGGAGCAGATCCAGCCACTGTGGAGATTGTGGACTTGGAGGAAGTGTCCTTGACCTACATACCAGGATGTGCCACACGTATCAAGGCCAGTGTTCTCCTTTTGTTTCATTGGATTTCCTTTAAAAGAAGACCACACAAAATCAGTAGTACTTCTTCAGACGTTCAGAAAAGGGACAATTCTCTGGGTTTGATGGAAAATAGATAAGCATGATGGAGAATCACTAAGGCTGACCCTTTTGATGACATGTAAAGTTTTATACTGAGAGAGAGGGGGGAACTGGGATAGAGGGGTGTGTGTGTGTGTGCAGGGTATTGGGGGGTGGGTGAGGTGGGGGGGGGGTCTATAATGACAAGCCAAAGTTAGGAACTCAAACTCTATGATATCTCTATCTAGACATGCACCTGATAGTGTTGAAAATCAATGGAAATGCGGTTGATGTGAGGAAGGCTTACGCTGCATTGAACTGACTCAGTAAGGTTCCTGTGATACCTCATGTCTGCATCTTTGCAGCGAAAGGAAGGCAGAAACATGTCACAGTTCTTCCACACAAAAATCAGGCAACTTCATGCACTAAAATTTCAAAATCACAACACTAGCTTCTGTGCTGTTGTTCATCTGGTTGTTTTACTGCTCTAAGCAGACACTGCTGTTGCCATGTTTAGCAGTCACGCACACTATAGTGCAGCAGGCTTTGGGCCAGAGACAGGTGGAAATCTTCTGTGAAGGCAGATTTTCATCACCATCCATTTTGTTGCTGGATAAACTGAAGACTAGTGGAACCCCTGTTTATAGGAAAAAGAATCTGGGGTACCCTCAGTACCGGGCAGCTTATATTGCGCAAGTATCAGTTCTCACCCTGTGACCTTGATCAGGTGGAGCTCTTCTGTGTATGGTTGGCTCTCTCTCAGCTTGTTGTGTCACATGACTGAAGTACATGCTGGTAGATGGGAGGAAGTTCGCCATGAGTATCCTTATCCACTGTTTTTTTTTTTTTTTTCCCATCAAAATTTCAGATATATTTTCTAATTTTCCCATTGATGAAGGATTTAAGTTGTGTACACTTTGATGTAGTTTGATGATACATACCAGATGTCCTGTTTGTGTGGCAGCTACCCGCAATGAGAGAGGATCTAGGGTAAACATGGTGTTTTATGATTCAGGTAGTGGTACTCAACACTGCCAGTCTCTCCAGTATAGTCTTCGTCTCTTGGTTTTATAAAGTCCACCACTTCATGTTTTCTGTCTGTTATTTTGTCCCTGGGGTAGACAACGTGTGATCCAAGTATGTTGTTAGATTGAGTGCAAATGTTGGGCACATTTTATTTGTCAGTCATGGATTTTTAATGATAGTCATGATGATGATGAAATTTTTTAAATGGCTCAGATTTCCAGTTCAGAAACTGTGTCACAAGTAAAAGCCACTGGCAGCCTGTCCAATTCTGTCAGCTTGAATACAACTGCTTGCTGGATATATCAATTTATTTTGAATTAACTTTTCATTGTCATCTGGTGATGACATAATTTGACCTGCTCTCACAGATAAAGGATTCTGTCAACTAAGATTCTACTGACCTCCAGACGTTTCTGTTTCTCATTTAATTATTGACATTTAGTGATAATGATAATCTCACCGGCTCTAACAGGTAAAAGCTGTTGGCAATCTTTTGGATTCTACCAGCGGTGATAGCAGCAGCCCTTGGAAAGAGCCAGCGGAGTGGACATCTTCAACATGGACACCACAACTGACGTCAGAAAGCAGCTTCGTTCTGTCACCGGAGATGTGCTGGACCCTCATGAGTCAGACTCAAACGCAGGCATAACGTGGGCCGGACTCACCCCTTCACGACCTACTGTAGACCCACAGACAGGGGAGTGGACTCTGAACGCCTGGGACGTGGAGTGCATCGCAGTGGGGGCGGGGCTTCTTGGGGCAGGGGGTGGAGGAAACCCCCATGTAGGACGAGTACGAGCACGAGCAGCGGTAAGTTTCCTTTGTTATGCAAATGAATGGTGTGGTCTTGCACCACGCCAGGATTGGTGCAAGGTAACAATTTTTTTTACCTCCGCCAAGAAAGTCTTCTTTTTACATGCGTTTTGGGGGGTTCAATTCCTAGACTGTCATCCAGGTTAGATAAACCTGCCGCACAGACTTTGACCAAACTGAACGGAAGATGTCATGGGGCCAAAAGACAAATCCACTGGAAAAAAATATTGTTTGGATCAGAAATAAAACAACAGATCAGGATCTGTTTAGCCAGATTATGATATTTTTTTTCTTTGAACTGGAACTCTGTGAACTTATGAGAACTTATGCTTATGAATTGGAAACTGTCTGTGAAGTAATGTGTTCTTTGGAATGTTAAATCTTTCTAGTGATGTGAACATTGACATTTCATGTTGTATATTCTAAAAAGATATTGATGGGATTTTACTTTTTCACTCTGTATCAACTATTCTTTTACCTGATATAATTTTTCAAGGAGGTCTGTTCATCCTTGTTGGATGTCTGCACTCCCACCCACCCCCCCCCCCCCCACCCCCCCCTCCACCTCTCCGTTCTCTTCTAGCTATCCCTACAATTTCCAAATTCTTAATGATTATCAAAGGTTTCACATACAAAAAGAAGGGATTTCCATGAATTGTGATTCTATTTTCCTTTTTTTTGTCACAGTTGTAGCTGACTTTGTGGAGAGTTTTATGTTATACAGTACAGTGTAATATTTCTTTTTAAAAAAAGGTAATATTCTGTTCCTGGAAAGATTTTTGTTAAGTCCAGTTGGTTTTCATTGACTGTCAAGTATTCCTTTACAATTCTCGCTTCAAAAAATAAGGATTATATAGGGGGGGGGGGGGGGGGAGGGTTCGTGATTCATACCATTCTAAAGGAATCTGAAGTGAGGTGGGGAGATACAAGCAGTCAGTAATAATCAAAAATGGCCGTGACTCCCAACACACTTCGGTCCAGGAACAGCTGGTTTCTAAGAGCCTCTAGCTAACTGGACATTCAACTTACCTTCTTCAGCATTGTCAACAAGAAACTTACCTCCTTCAGCGTTATCAACAAGAAAGGTAACTTTCATTTCCTTGCTATCATACCTTTCTAAACCAAGATAAAGTTTAAAGCATCAGCACTGTTGTTTCTCTTCTTGTTTCTCTCTTGTTTCTCGTCAGTCAGCCTGAAATTCAGTCCATGCAACTGTAGTCATTTATATAACTTCAGTAAGTATTCACATCTTTTTATTAGTTTCTGGACATATTCAATCCCTTTCACAGATGTTTTGTGAGGTACAATTTCAGTACATGACATGCTACCATTAGTAAGTGATGTGAAACTCTGTTCACCACTGCTGTGTGCTGTGGTTGGGGCCCACAGATCTGTCAGTGAAATATTAGCTCTGGACCTTGAGTTGTCTTTTTTTTTTTTTTTGACTGTCCCAACCTCTGCGCCACCTCAGAGGCAGTGTACCCATGCTGTTCATTCCGACACCCCGTCCACAGCCACGGCCGGGTCGGCTCCGCCACAGCCCCGGCACCAGCCATCCACAGGGAGCAGTCAGTGTCAAGTCATCAAGAGGCAACCCACCGGAGGAGACACTGCACTGCTGCTGAGTCACTTTGGTGGTGTTCAGTGGCACCTGTTCTGATCTAACATACGCAGGAACCACCTACTAAGCCCTCTACTGATGACAATAATTGCTTAGTCGCAGAGCCAGCGTGAGTGAGCTCTCCTTCCGGAGGGCGCCACCACGTCCGTCCAACAATATAGCCCCCATAGATTCGCCAAAACCGGTGACCCTGACAGAGCTAAACCAAGGCCACAGATGTGGAGAGGACATCGAAATTGAGGTCACCATGAGAGCAGGGCATGAAGGGCCACAGAATTTGAGACTTTTTTTATGCTGTTAGATGAAAATGAGGATGATTAAGATGATGCCACTGATTTCCATTTCGGTCTGAGACTACATGACAGGGCTGTACTCTACGCTTCCTTTCATAATATATCCCGGCGTCAACCAGGCCCGAGAGATACAGGCACCTGCAGTGTTGGTCAGGAAATTTGAGCAACACTCCCAGAAACGCATCTATTAAGTGGATGAAACTCAACTGTGTGGTCCCAGTCTCCCAACTGAGTCCGCAGCAAACTCAACTCTGGGTAAGAGCCGGTCAGGGCAAAAAAAAAACCCACATGACTCTGATGGGATTCGAACCCACGACCTCCCAGCCAGGAGTCCGTGATGCAAACCACTTTGCCACGGCGGCTGGTGGGACCTTGAGGTTTGTGTTAAACTGTTTGTTGTGTCGGTGCTAGATAGAAGCACTGAGACAGACATTTAACTTGCCTTGTTGTGACATGTATTATAAGCACTTCCGCCTGTCATTGTAAGCCCTCAGCATAGCCATCCAAAGACAGTGTATGGCTGTCAGTGTAGTGAAAGCTACTGAATAGTCCTACAGGCAATCCTGTCCTGTGGTAAAGCACACGGAGTGACCTGGCCCATGGTAGTCAAGGTCACAGACCAGGTGACCGCCCAGATGTTCCGCCAGGGAAAGCCATGACACCCACGGCTGCTTTCCACATGAACATTCTCACAGTGTGCACTGTACTGTGTGTGTGCTGGCCGCGAAAGCCGTGACACCCACTGCTGCTTTCCACATGAACATTCTCACTGTGTGTGTGTGCTGCTAGGGAGAGCTGTGACACCCACTGCTGCTTTCCACATGAACATTCTCATAGGGTGCACTGTACTGTGTGTGTGCTGCTAGGGAGAGCCGTGACACCCACTGCTGCTTTCCACATGAACATTCTCACAGTGTGCACTGTACTGTGTGTGTGCTGCCAGGTGGACGCCGGGGAGAAGATGCGCATCATTGCACCAGAGAGACTGTTGGCTCAGACAGGATCAGACGACCTGTTGGTCAGTCTGGCATACATGGGGGCACCACTGGTGCTGTATGAGCAACTCTCGTCTGGCCAGGAAACTCCAAATGCTCTCAGGTAAATGCCTGAAACACACACACTTGCACGCAGACACACACACGCACGCATGCATGCACGCACGCGCACACACACACACACACACACACACACACACACACACTCAGAACTCCCAAGCTGGGACTCTCAAATTTTCAAATGCATTATGGATAACACTGCAATTTACAGAAGGTTTCATTTTAGAGAAGCTAGAATGATGACTTTTTGGACTTTTCTTTGACATGGTATTTTAAAAAAAATCAATTTGTGGGAGATCCTCTAAAATGCTGGAGTTTTATTTCTTAAATCAACTTTAGGGAATAAAAAAACAGTATTTTCAAAACATTTTTGACAATGAAATTATGCCAGGATCTGTGCACAAACAAACTTGACCACTTCAGAGCTGCTAGCTAGTCAGAATCAGAAGTAGGTATAAATCAAAACAGTAAAACATAAGTCCCCAACTCTGTGAGATTCTGAAATTAACAGACCAGTCAAAACCAAATGACCAAGTCAGGTTCTGAAACTAACACGCAAGTTTTAAAACAGATCACAAGTCAAGTCATAAAACTAACAGACCAATCAAAAGCAAACAACTGAATCTAATTCTGGATCTAACAGATCAGTCCAAAAGAAATGACCAAGTCAAGTTCTGAAATTAACAGAGTAATCTAAAATAAATTACCAAGTGATGTCCAGAAATTAAGAAACCAGTCTAAAACAAAATTTATCACAAAATCAAGTTTTGAATAAAAGAACTGTCTGAAACAAAGTTTATCTTAAAAGTTAAGTCATGAAACCAAACATCAGTCTAAGACAAAGATTATCTTAAAGTCAGGTCATGAAACTAAGGGACCAGTTCAAAGTTAAGTCACAAATTAACCGACTGATTTAAAAATCTTTATCACTAAACACATTTCAGTCAGGTGAAATGAAAAACATTGATCTTGAAAAAAAAAAAAAAAAAAAATCATAGAAGGTGAAATATAGTAAAAGAAGAATTTCATGGAATCCGCAGTGAAACGTTGTGCCACCAGTGCCACACATCTGGGATGTGTACACTCCATAGAAAGATGTGGAATAGTAAGTAGTTCATCACATGGTATGCCCCACAGGCCATTTCACTCTGTCGTTGAGACAAGTGTGGTGTTGCTTTCTCAGCACACTCGCTGTCTACATTTGTCTGTTCTCATTGTTCATTATAACAGAGAGTGGCCTGGACGACCACAAATGTTTGAAGACAAGCCAAACAAGCATTTCCAGCAAAATTGCCTTTGGAAAAACTTTGTCCAGCGAAAGTTCTTTAGTGTTACTGGTGATTTTTTTTTTTTTTTTTTTTTTTTTTTCTGTCCCAACCTCTGCGCCACCTCAGAGGCAGTGGCACCCACGCTGCTTATTCTGACACCCAGTCCACAGCCACAGCCCGATCAGCCCTGCCGCAGCCCCGGTACCAGCAATCCACAGAGAGCAGTCAATGTCAAGTCGTCAAGAGGCAACCCAACGGAGGAGACCCTGCACTGCTGCCGAGTCACTTCGGTGGTGTTCAGTGGGCACCTGTTCTGATCTAACATACGCAGAACCACCTACTAAGCCCCCTACTGACGACAATAATTGCTTAAGTCGCAGAGCCGGCGTGAGTGAGCTCTCCCTCCAGAGGGGCGCCACCACGTCCGTCTAACGATAGCCCCCATGGACTCACCGATACGTGACCCCAACGTAACCAAACCAAGGCCACAGACGTGGAGAGGACATCAAAATTGAGGTCACCATGAGAGCAGGGCATGAAGGCCACAGAATTTGAGACACTTTTTTTTTTTTTTTTTAATGCTGATCAGTGAGAATGAGGATGATTAAGATGATGCTATGGATTTCCATTTCAGTCTGAGACTACATGACAGGGCTGTACTCTATGCTTCTTTTCATAATATATCCCGGCATCAACCAGGCCCAAGAGATACAGGCACCTGCAGTGCAACACTCTCAGAAACGCATCCATTAAGTGGATGAAACTCGACTGTGTGGTCCCAATCTTCCCAACTGAGTCCACAGCAAACTCAACTCTGGGTAGGAGCCGGTCGGAGCAGAAAAACCCCACCACATGATTCTGATGGGATTTGAACCCATGATCTCCCATCCAGGAGTCCGCGACACTAGTTACTGGTGATCTTGTATGTCAGCACTGTCATGATCTTGACTGCTTTCCATGTGGAATAGCTTCAATTTATTCAGACAAATCAGCAGAAGTCGGCAGACTTACTATACTGCACTCCACCTCTCTGCCTTTATTTCCTGTTTAAATCAAAGTTCAGCTATCAGAAGTGTAAACTGAGAGCTAAATCATTTTTGGACTTGTACATTCATACTATGCTTCAAACAAATCATTTTTGGACGTGTACCTTCATACTATACTTTAAACAAATCATTTTTGGACGTGTACCTTCATACTATACTTTAAACAAATCATTTTTGGACGTGTACCTTCATACTATACTTTAAACAAATCATTTGTGGAGTTGTACCTTCATACTATACTTTAAACAAATCATTTGTGGTTGTACCTTCATACTATACTTTAAACAAATCATTTTTGGACGTGTACCTTCATACTATATTCAAACAAATCATTTTTGGACTTGTACCTTCATACTATGCTTCAAACAAATCATTTGTGGAGTTGTACCTTCATACCATATTTCAAACCAGCAAGACTCGCTGATCAGTGGTTTGTGAGGGGAGTTAATGCCATAACTGGGCGTTTGTTTCAGATGTGTATAGGAATCATACTGCATTGTGGGCTATGCGTTTTCAGATGTGTGCTGGAATTGTACAATATTAGGGATTAAGTATTTCAGATATATAAGAAGTGTACAGTATTAGGCACTGTGTGTTTCAGATGTATACAAGAATTGTGCAGCATTGGGAACTATGTGTTTCAGATGTATACAGGAATTGTACAGCATTGGGGACTATGTGTTTCAGATGTATACAAGAATTGTACAGCATGGAAGACTGTGTGTTTCAGATGTATGCTGGAATTGTACAGCTTTGGGGACTATGTGTTTCAAATGTATACAGGCATTGTACTGCATTGGGTATTGTATGTTTCAGATGTGTACAGGAATTGTACAACATTGGGGACGATGTGTTTCAGATGTATAGAAGAATTGTGCAGCATTGGGGACTGTGTGTTTCAGATGTATACAGGCATTGTACTGCATTGGGGACTGTGTGTTTCGGATGTATACAGGGATTGTACAGCATTGGGGGTATGTGTTTTAGATGTATACAGGAATCGCACAGCATTCGGGATTGTGTGCCTCAGATGCAGGAATTGTACAGCACTGTGGGTTGTGTGTTCCAGATGTATGCAGGAATTGTACGGCACTGTGGGTTTTGTGTTCCAGATGTATGCAGGAATTATACAGCATCGGGGGCTATGCTGATGGGGACCTGAAACACAAGTCTGGGGTGGAGATCAAAGAGAAAGAGGGTGTGGTCTACATTGACGACTATCAGCCTGCTAGGTCCCATGCCGGCTCCGGGGAGCAGGGTTAGAACGTGACTGCATGTGTGTGTGTCTGTATGCTCCGTACTGCGTGTTCACCACATTATCTGGGAAGTGTCTATCAAACTAATTCTGCCTGATCTGCTGATGTACGTATGTGTTTCTCTACAACTGTGTTTGAAATTCACTTTGATCCGAAGGTGTACTCTTTTCTCTAGTACATGCACAAACTGTCCACATTTTACACACATAACTATTACCAGAATTATCAGTGAAATGAACTCAAAACAAACGGAAACAAAAGTAACAAAAAATAGCATCTTAATTCACATAGACATGCATGCACATAGATATTGAGTGCACGCATAAATACACAGACATGCACACAGTTGTGTGCTCATGCATTTGATCACACACACACACACACACACACACACACATACCATGTATCAGCTGTTGTCAGTTTCATTTTCAAATTGCCTGTCAGTTCCAGCTGTTGATCCAGAACAGATATCTGCTGACTGGGACACTCACTTCACTCTGCACAGGTTGTCTTGTGCCCAAGGTTTTCCCCATCTATTTATTTGTACTACTATCTTTTTATTTTTCAATTATTTATTTGTTTATTTGTTATTATTAATTTTTTTTTTTTTTTTTTTACAATTTATGTTTCATTATAAAAAAAATTCTTGAATTTATTTATTATGATTATTATAAATATGTATTTTCTAAATATATTTCTGTATCATGCTTTTATTACCTTTACCTTCACAATAGTTGTTAGCAGTTTCATCAGTAATTCTATTGTTAGTATTCAACTTACCACCACTAGCCTTAACATCCCCATCGCCACTAAGACTGTTGCCACGGCAACCATGCTGTTTAAGAATGATCTAACCCACTCTCCTTTCTCCCATACTACAACTGCTATGGCCTTATTATCACCAAAAGTAGTAGTATTCCTGTCTTAATTCATTATATTCAATATTTTGACCATTATTTAGTGTTCCTATCAGTAATATAATTATCATCATTACTACCTTGACTCACACATTATCTCCCTTCTAACAGCCGTGTTTCATTCAGCGCCTACCTTGCACTGAAGAGATCCAAGCTAAGTGACAAATTCGTTCATTTTCATTGTCCTGTTTGTGTCTTGCCTGAAGAAGACCTAAGAGGTCGAAACGCGTCATGTTTTGTCTTGTGACTCGTTTGTCCAGGTTTCTCTTGGCGGTTTGCTAACATTTATTGAAGATTTGTTTAGATTTCCGCCTGCAGTCGTCTCACTTTGCAACTAACCCTCTGTTGTTGTTTTTTTTTTTTGTACTCGTTGGCATGCTTGCTGTTCAGCGAACATCTTTTCTCCTTCATGTCATCTTTAGAGCTGTCATTGTCAATATTTTGGCATTTGTTTGGACAGGTAAGTAAGAGAAAAAAGGAATGCTACTACTAAACGGGAAATAATGATAATATAGATAATAATGATAATAATAGTAATAATAATGATGATGATATTAATTATATGTAGGTGGAAAGGAATGAATCTGATAAGTGATTGACAAGCTAAGAGTTCTATTGAAACAGAGGAAAAAAAGTGTGTGTGTGTGTGGGGGGGGGGGGGGGGGGGGGAGAGAGAAAGAAAGAAATGTGTGTAAAAGAAGTATATTTGAAAGAAAATCAGAGTAAGAAAAGGGGTAAATAAGTAATTAAAGAAAAGAGTGATAGAGAAAAGGAGAATGTTAAAGGATGGAGAGAAGAAAGAATAGCTGTAACAAATAAATGACGTAAGTAATGAGTGACGCAGCAGTCTGTGGAGAGTGGTGTGAGGCAGTTCTGTGGGGATGAGAGATGTATGTTGTTTTCAGATGTAGATGCCAAGTGGGCCGACAGTTCCCAGTCTGGCAAGAAGATAGGATTCCTGCATGGTACGCTCCAAATTGTCATGCTGTGGTTATTAACAAAGCACCAGGATTTTGACGTGATAGATACTGTGCTGAGGATGGTTGAAGTGCAGAGTGACTGGTTTAGATCAGTGGTGGTGGTGGAAGTTGGTCAGGTTTTCTGAAATGTGCGCATCAAGTGCGCAGGATGTCTCATGTACATAGACTTTACCATAAAGTTCACAGTAAACAAGTGGGGTAGTTTTTGCTCCCATAAGGAAACTTAACATAGAGTAACTTTTATTCAAGACTGGCACAGCCTTTTAAACTTGAATAAAGTCAGACAAATACAAAGACAAACAATCTAATAGTGGGGGGAAACAAGCACAGGCCAACAACTAAATTGTCTTCATAGTAATGACTTGGCAAAACTTTGGACTTGGGGGGGGGGGGGGGGGGGGGCAGGAGGTTGAAGATGTAAAAACTGGGAACTTGAAATTAAGAAAATATATCAGATATGAAAAACTCTCACTGGCTGCATAAGGGAACCATCGCAATCCCTTTTAAAGGCAGATATATTTGTATTGCCTGCTCTGAGGCCTTTCGTCCGCTGGGTCGGAACTCATCAGGGAGACACGGCTGGTTGTATCTGCGCTCCTGTTTTTTTTTTTTACATCTCTCAACCTCCTGCCCCCCCCCGCTTTAAGTCCAAAGTTTTGCCAAGTCATTACTATGAAGACAATTTAGTTGTTGGCCTGCGCTTGTTTCCCCCCACTATTAGATTGTTCGTCTTTGTATTTGTCTGACTTTATTCAAGTTTAAAAGGCTGTGCCAGTCTTGAATAAAAGTTACTCTATGTTAAGTTTCCTTATGGGAGCAAAAACTACCCCACTTGTTTACTGTTCCCTGCCTCATTTCATTTCCAATTTCATAAAGTTCACATCAGATAGCAAACACGCTGTTGCGTCTCTGACAGAAGAAAACGTATGCTTAATTTTATATGAGCCGGTTGGAATCTTGTAAGATGGTGTCTGGCTTGGTGAAAGGACAGATTTTGCTGTTGGGTTTTTTTAGAATACACAATAGAAGGGAAATGTTCCGAGTGACTTAGGTGTGGTGATTTTGTTCAGTTCTGAGCGCACAAGTAGGTCTTGGAAGTTTTTGTGGTGCCTGAAAGTAATCCTTGGTTTGGTCTCTAACTGAGTCAAAGGCAGGTTTATGACCTGTGTGCCAATTGTGTTATAGGATTCTGCAAATGGGAAGTACATGTGAATGGAAGAGGACGTAAGCAGCATCAGTATGATGTCAGAGACTTTTCTTTTTTTTTTTTTTTTTTTTTTTTTTTTTCTTTTTTTTTTTTTTTAGTGGTTCCTGTCTGAAGATTGGGATGGTGTGTGGGTTGTGACAGGTCAGGTTGCCGACATTGGAGGTCAGCGAGTGTGTGGGTGTGCTGTGTGCTGAGGTAGGGGGCCTGAACTCTATCGAGCCCATGCTGGTGTCAGCCATACTGGGCCTGCCTCTCGTGGATGCCGATGGCATGGGCCGAGCCTTTCCTATGCTCCAGGTCAGGGTTGGTGTGTGTGTGTGTGTGCACGCGTGCATTTGTGTGTGTGTGTGTGTGTGTGTGAGTGTGTGTGTGTGTGTATGTGTGTGA
This sequence comes from Conus betulinus, assembly GCA_016801955.1. Taxonomy (NCBI): domain Eukaryota; kingdom Metazoa; phylum Mollusca; class Gastropoda; order Neogastropoda; family Conidae; genus Conus; species Conus betulinus. The sequence goes on from JADBJO010002647.1 coordinate 163,648, forward strand.
GTGTGTGTGTGTGTGTATGTGTGTGTGTGTGAATGTGTGTGTGTGTGTGTGTGTGTGTGTGTGTGTGCGTGTTTTCAGAGTGAATTTTCTGAATGGAATTTATATACTCTCTTATGGAAGATGGGGTGAAGTTGCACTGGGTTGGAAGGCGGAGTTCAAAACGTGCGTGGAAACTTTCAAAAAGAAAAAAAGAAGAAGAAAAAGTACAGTGCATGTTTTGTGTATCTATGTGTATATTATATTGGACTACAGTATGCAATGTCTTGTATTTCATTCTGTTCTTTTGTTTCATGCTGAGTGTTGAATGTCTTCATGGGTGTACAATAGGGGTGTGTTGTGTTGATTTCAGTTTCAGCTTATATGTGGACTAGACCATATCTGCTTCACCACATCTAATAAGTCATGTGGCCACAAAATATGTGGTTATTACTCAGTAAATAAGGTGGAAGAAGAAGAGAACGTGTGGATGTGATCTTTGCCCATATCTGACCAATGCATTACATGCTGGTCAGTCTCAAGTACTAGCTAACATGGTCTGTACCTCTACAAGAGTAGTGCCTGTTTGTGTGTGTGTGCATTATTTAAATGATGCACGAAGATGCATCTATCAAAAGTGATTAATTCATAAACTGAGACTGAAAAGCATGATGAATTTCTTAAGGTGAAATGAGACAAAGAAGAGAATCTGTTTGAAACTGAAAGTGGCATTTGTCATTAAAACTATTCTGTTAACTTGCACCATTAGTATCACATGTTAGCGTTTATGTTGTAGATGCAAAGAATATACATTTCTGACACAAATGTATATGGGGGGGATGGAAAGAGGAGAGGGGAAACACAAAATCAGTTTCAGTCTAAAGCAGGATTCTAGAATGTGGAAGTCCTCAGGCCTGTTTTGTGTGGTGAACTTGGTGATGGTGAATAAATCAGTGTGCTCATGTGCCTGGTGCTGTTCAATGTGGAAGTCCTCAGGCCTGTTTTGTGGTGAACTTGGTGATGGTGAATAAATCAGTGTGCTCATGTGCCTGGTGCTGTTCAATGTGGAAGTCCTCAGGCCTGTTTTGTGGTGAACTTGGTGATGGTGAATAAATCAGTGTGCTCATGTGCCTGGTGCTGTTCAATGTGAAAGTCCTCAGGCCTGTTTTGTGGTGAACTTGGTGGTGATGGTGAATAAATCAGTGTGCTCATGTGCCTGGTGCTGTTCAATGTGGAAGTCCTCAGGCCTGTTTTGTGGTGAACTTGGTGATGGTGAATAAATCAGTGTGCTCATGTGCCTGGTGCTGTTCAATGTGAAAGTCCTCAGGCCTGTTTTGTGGTGATCTTGATGGTGGTCAATAAATCAGTGTGCTCATGTGCCTGGTGCTGTTCAATGTGAAAAGTCCTCAGGCCTGTTTTGTGGTGATCTTGATGGTGGTGAATAAATCAGTGTGCTCATGTGCCAGGTGCTCTTCCGGTTTATGTCATTTTCACTTGGTCAGAAACTTTACACATAAATGAGTGGACTATGTGCCAAGGTCTAAAATACATCGATTATCAAATATGCCGGAACAAATTTGCAATGCCATAGGTCAATTGAACCAGGAAATGAAGAGTTAATCATGAAATCTCTTACATGCTTCATGGTGTCTGTGAGGTACATTCTGCTGCAGTCTGGCACCACCTGAGAGCATGACAAAGAAAGAGAATAAGTTAGGGACAGTCTGACTCCCGTCCTGAGCCTTCCCTGGGCGTTTGCTTTGCATAGTTAATAGACCAGTGACTTTCAGGTGTTCGTTACACATGCCAGTTCCCGCAGTGCCCAGGGGGGCAGGGGGAAGCAGGTAGTGAAGGGGAGGGTTGAAAGGAGGAAGGAACACCTCACAGATCTATTGTTGAGATCTGGTAGAGGCTGACCACACTTCACTGGTGAAATGTACATGCACACAGAAGATCAAACATGCGCTTTAACTATCAACTTTCCCCCCTTAAATTCAAGTTGATAGTTTAGAGCACCAAACAAACATATATTGAAGTCGGTAAGTATGCTGTAGTGGGGGGAAAAATCCAACATTGTGTATAAAAATCAGGTAAAGAAAATAGTGTGCTATGCATGTTTCTGGTCGTGTGTTGTTGGTATTCATAACTGACCACTATGGTCATCTCCCTGATCTGCTGCGTTTAGGAATCCGTGTGCAACATGGTCACCGACTTCCCACTTCTTTTTTTTTTTTTTTTCTTTCCAACCTTTGCTTTTTTTTTCTTCTCCCCACTTGTTGGTCTCTGCCATGGAGGTGTGAAGGGAGTGCCGACACACCTGTACTGTCTGCATCACTGTCTGAGCTGGTGCTGTGGATTCACTGGCAGCCAGGCCACTGAGATGGCTCTACTCATGCTTCAGGGACAGTGCTGTGCCAGAGTCACTGAGAGGCACACGCTCAGCACAGGCTGGAAAGGAAGAAAAAATTAAGTGTAAGGACTCTGATTGAAAGACTTTACAATCGATGACCATGTTTGGTTTAGCACATTTCATCCAATGGAGAAGTGTAACACTTAGAGCTTCCCAAGTATTTATATGGGGCGAAGAGGAAGAGTCATACCAGAGGTTGGAATAGGGTGAAACAGTCATCGTGTAACAAAGCAGAAGGGTAGTTAACCAGTTAACAGCAGAATACTGCAGAGTTTTAGTTAAAATGGTTAGCATTCTCTGCTCCATGTCAGTGTACACTGAGGTAATGGAACATGACAGTTCCAGGATATCTTGGAATATTTGGAGAAATCACTTCCCATTGAATGCCCTGATTGATGGCTGCTGGGGACAATGTCCACGTCCCTGTTGTTCACAGGTCTGTCACAGCAGCCCTGTCAGCCTGTCCTTGAGGGTGTAATCGGATGGTGGTTTGTCCAGATGTTCCTTCCTTTCATCCATGGGGAGAAGCCCTACCCAACCACGCTGGTGGACGACAAGGGACGAAGGGCCGTCATTCTCAAGGCCGAAACACCGCGACAGGTGGAGGACCATTTTCGGGACGTGTCCATGCAGATGGGATCGGCAGCAGGACTGGCGATCGCTGCCATCAAGAACAGTGTTGTCATGGAATCAACTATTATCAGGTGCATTCTCTTTCAACACATTTTTTAAGGATCAACCTTATGCTGATCATGCATTATTTTCTTTAAGAGGTAAGCCTGTTTGCTAGAACAGGATTTCGGCACACAATTCAGCACAGGTCATGTGTTTGCATTTTTGTACACCATTTCTACATCAAACGAATTCACGTCCATGTTTATGACTGGATTTGCTAAATAATGAAATTTTGTCAGCGAACTCATGTTCAAACAGCAGTTTGTCTTTCAATTGGATGTAAGATAGTTACCCATGTTTTCAGTTGAGATTATGGGATCTGGTTATTTGGCAGAACTTCAAGTTGACCGGTATGTTACTGAGTGACTAACTGTATCCTTCACAAATGACTTATAATACCAAACTCCTGGAATATGACAGAATTGATGTCCAGGGTTTAATCTATGATAATGTATACCAGGGATGGTGGAAATCCCTCTCTAGTCTATCTGGCATCTCGCCCCAAGTCTTCAGTGCCCTGGTCAATTCCTGGCCACTAAAACGTGACTGCATGCCAGGGCCTTCTTCCTGCAGATCCTTGGATGTTGTTCATTGAGTTTGACCTGGATCCTGGTTTGCAGTGGTTCTGAAATAACCACTTGCAGACCCAGCTATGACACTCCTTCTTCCATTCGCATTTCATGGTGATCGTTGAACAGTGATTTGGATCGGTCTTAAGACTTGGCCATTCGTTCAGTGTCGGTGACAAGGTTGGGTCTTTGCAGGTAATGTCGGCCATCTGCTGACTAGTCATTGTAGCTTGACATGCATATTGACGTTAAAAATTATGATTTCTGCTGCAGTCTTGACGTGGTTCTCCAGGGGAAGTCTGGAAAGCTTGTCTGCACTGGGGCATTCATGACGCTTCTGCAAGAAACCAGTGATAATGCTTCCGTTTCAATTTGGGCATGATTTCTTTTTGCCTTGTACAGTATTCTTGAAGCGTAAGCAGTGGGGCAATTGCTTTCATTAGCCATTACATGGCTGAATAGTGGTTCAAGTCCATTCAGTAGTGCATCACACACTCCAACCAGAATTGAAGATTTATATCAAAGTGTGTCAAAACCTTGACAGAAGAAAAAGAAACACCCGAAGGTGCTGGGGAGGACCCAGAGAAGCACGGTCTTCACCTGCCTTTTGAGCAGTCCTGTACCACCCTTGGAGGTCTGCGCTGTGTTGACGATGGGTACAGGCGCAGACCTCCAAGGGTGGTACAGGACAAAGTGTGTCAAAACCTTGACAGATATCAGCTGAGTCTTCACTTTCTCGAAGGCATTCTGGCAGTTTGAAGTCCACACCCATGGCATCTAGTTCTTTAGAAGCTCAAAGATTTGGCAGAACTTGGCATAGTACTGCTCAATGCCAAGAAAGGGAATACAGCTCTTTAACCCTTATGCCACCGACGTTGCATTTCTGCGACCATGTTTGGTGTAGGTACATCTGACATTACTTTGACTTCTGTTTGCCAGTGGCTGTAGTTCTTCTGCCAAAAGACATGTTCAAGATAGTGTACCTGTCTTTGCAAAACTCATACTTGTTTCTCAGTCTATATTTCTCTAGTCTTACCAGCACAAGATCCAGTCTGGTCAAATGTTCTTCCACAGTTGATCTGATCACCTTGATGTCATCCTGGTAGACCACTCACCGAGTGCCCTGAACAGTTTGCTCCATGTTTTGCTGAAATATGGTTGTTGTTCCACATTCTGTCGTTCAGTGTTCTGCTGAAATATCGTTGTTCCATGTTCTGCTGAAATATGGTTTTCCATGTTCTGCTGAAATATGGTGGTTCCACATTCTGTCATTCAGTGTTCTGCTGAAGTATCATTGTTCCATGTTCTGCTGAAATATGGGTGTTCCATGGTCTGCTTAAATATAGTAGTTTCATGTTCTGCTGAAATAGAACAGAGGCTTCAAACAATTCCAAATAGAAGATGATGATGTTGAGACAGCCCCTTATGAGTGTTGATGGTCAACTGTGGCTCAGACTGTTCTTCTACCTCCATCTGGTGATAGGCCTGTTTGAGTTCTAATTTGGAAAACAATTCTCCTCCAGCTAATTTAGCAAAACAATCAGTGGACTTTGAAAATGGATACTGATCAAATCCCAAAACTGAATGAATAGTAATGAACCTTGTAGACTTCAAAGATCTTTACCTCACCATTGTTTAAGGGACTACAACTGTAGGAGATGCCAATGCACTTTGTGGCATTTTCTGTAGGACATTCCTACTCCAGTCTTTTCAGTTCCTCTTCCAACGTTGGGCGAAGTGCCCCCTTTGAAGCCAAACTTGAAAACTTTTCTTTTTTTCATTGACTGACGCATATGAATATTTTTTTTCAGGAGTTTCTTATGTGTTTGGATACCTGTGTCTCTTCATCTAATGCTAATCATGTCTGTTTGAGAGGTCAGTGGCAGGTGGAGATGGAGTGTGGGAGGGAGAGGCTGGTTGGTGGTAGGCATGGGTGCAGTTTAATTTATAACTGCAGGATGAGCTGTCTGCTTGCTGCCTGTTGTTCTGATATAGTTGGTTTGTAATTGGATGTGTGTTCTTGTTTATTGTAAAGGCCTTTCAGTTAATTAGGTTTATAAGTGTTCTTAATAATGATGAGGAACAAGTCTTGCTATGCAGAACTCGGGTTTGTTCTTCCCATCTTTCAGCTTGAGTGTGACCTTGATCTTCGTAGTGCGTAGCTCCTCTCTGAACACTTCTTCCTGCTTGTTCTTGACAGCATCCAGCGTCAGTTGACAACTTGTTGACTTGACATATGGCTTGCCTGTCCCTTAGCACTTCTGGAAGCCAATCCTGACCCAGCGTTGCTGGCTAGCCTGCTGCTGGGAGTCCTGGGTCTGCCTGCTGTTCATTGTGTGTTACTACAATAACTGTCCCACCCTGCATTGGTGGCTAATCTGCTGCTGGGAGTCCAAGGTCTGCCTGCTGTTCATTGTGCGTTACTACAATAACTGTCCCACCCTGCATTGGTGGCTAGCCTGCTGCTGGGAGTCCAAGGTCTGCCTGCTGTTCATTGTGCGTTACTACAATAGCTATCCTACTCTGCAGATGTAACTGTGCACGTCAGTAGGAAGTCAGCTTTACATGCGTTTTCTTGGGCAGCTTTCTGCGAAATTTTCAATGAAAGTATCTTCCCTTTTGATGCTTTGGCCGACCCTGTGCCTGTCTAAAGTGTAAGATTCTTACTGTCTGCTTTCGTAGTGACTGTTTGTGTTTTTTTTTTTTTTCCCTTCCTGTCAATGACAAAACATACCCACTTGACAAAGCTTCTTGCTCCTCATCTTCAGAATGTCATGTCAGAATCATGCTTCTGTTCACCCTTTTGTGTCCAAGAAATTATCTGTATTTTTGTGACAGCTTCTACACATACTGTGCAAATGACCTTTCTTGTAGCCAGCATGACACTTGGATGATTTTAACTTGCATGTAGATGCATCCTGTTGCTGTCCATATCTGGAACAATGTCTAACACCCGTGGTTGCGCCCTGTGCATTCTGTCTGCTGCCAGCTGGGCAAGGCATTTTCCACTCTTCAGTCACACTGCTAGTCTGGCATTTCCGTGGGTGGCCTAACACTCTGTTGTCTAAACTTACTCTATGCATATTGCTGCTGAGAAGGTTATGCAGAATGGCTTTGTGTGCAGGTGCGATTTCAGCTGCTTTGTTACAGGATAGCCTTCTTTCACTTCTGAGCTTTCTCTGAGTGCTTCAGTGTCGGTCTATGGCAAACTTTGTCTCTGAAAGCTTGTTTAGAAAGCTCACAATCTGATGCTAATCTTATTATTTCTGCTGCTGGATCGTCTCTTTGTTTCCCTGCATAAAACTTGACTTTTCTACAAATAACTGACTTCTGTTGCTGAATGTTGTTTTTTTCAAAGCTTTTTTTTAAAATTTCATCAAGAGTTTTGCTTGTAGAGTGTGTGGGTGATAGCAATGATTGCTGCAGTTTATATATCTTTTGTCCAGCTACACTGATGAATGTATTAACTCTTACTGCTTCATATACATTGTTCGCTCTGAAAAAAAGGATTCCATCCAAACATTCAAAGTTTGAATCAACATTACATTGATGTTACAACAGATTCTTCCAGCTTTACAAGGTATGACAGGTTGATAGATGTATGAATAAACATGATATTAATGCAAACATATTTTACAAAGATTTTTGGATACATAACGCGGGAAAAAAAAGTGGTTTGATCTGACCTGATTGCAGCTAAGTCCAGTCCATAACTTCACAATGAAAGCAAAAGAGAGAAAAAAAATGTAAATCTGACTGACCACAAATCGCATGGGCAAAGTTACAGATCAAGAACAGTTGTTTGCTGTAAGGTAAATGTCAGAGGAGCAATACACTTCAAGAAGCGCGCTGATTTCTTGTACGCATGTCTGGATATAGACAGTAAACAGGTAGGGTAACTTTTGCTCCGTAAGAAAACCTAACACAGTAACTTTTATTCAAGGCTGGCACAGCCTTTTAACCTTGAAAAAGTCAGACAAATACAAAGACAAGCAATCTAATAGTGGGGGAAAAAACAAGCACAGGCCAGCAACTCAACTGTCTTCATTGTAATGACTTGGCAAAAATTTGGACTTGTGGGGGTGGGGGGGGTGAAAATGAAGAAACTGGGAAAATGAAATAAGAAAATACATTATAGATATGAAAACTCTTCGCTAGCTGCATGAGGGAACCATGGCAATCCCTTCTGAAGGCAGGTCTGTTGTTGTATTGCCTGCTCCAGGGCAATCCCTTCTGAAGGCAGATCTGTTTGTATTGCCTGTTCCAAGGCTTTTCATCCGCTGGATTGGAACTCATCAGGGAGACGTGGCTGGTTGTGTCTGTGGTCCCGGCCTCAAATACAGACACACTACTGTCCATAATACCATGGTGTTCTCACCACCAAGGTTAAAAAAGAAAATTACAGCACCCCAAAAGCAGCCAGCAAAGGGTAGTAAATAAAACCAAACGAAAGTGTGGGGAGGAAAACAGTTGCTGAAAAACTAAAGACATTATGAAAACAATGTAAAATGTAGGGGACAATCTTTGAGCCTACGCTTGAGGATCCACCCAAGGATGCAAGGGAGATAAAAAGACAAAGACGGACGGACAGAAACAAATACAAATAACCTTGATTTAATCAAAAAACAAATTGAAAATGAAATGAGGCAGGGAACAGTAAACAATAAACAGTAAACAAGTAGGGTAACTTTTGCTCCCGTAAGAAAACCTAACACAGAGTAACTTTAATTCAAGACTGGCACAGCCTTTTAAACTTGAATAAAGTCAGACAAATACAAAGACAAGCAATCTAATAGTGGGGGAAAAAAAACAAGCACAGGCCAACAACTCAACTGTCATCATAGTAACGACTTGGCAAAAATTTGGACTTAAGGGGGGGAGGGGTGAAAATGAAGAAACTGGGAAAATGAAATTAAGAAAATATATTACAGATATGAAAACTCTTCACTAGCAGCATGAGGGAACCATCGTAATCCCTTCTGAAGGCAGATCTATTTGTATTGCCTGCTCCGAGGCCTTTCGTCCGCTGGATCGGAACTCGTCAGTATATTCTGGATATAGTTTTGTCCTGGTGCTCTCTGGATTTTTCTTTTTGTTATAAGGAGATTGTCAGGGATGGGGGAAATCATGATGGTATTGCTTCAGCGTACTAAGTTGATGTATTATTAGTCAGGCTTAACACACCAAGGTTATCTCTGCACTCATACACACATATGTGCACTCATGCACCCACCAACCATTCACCTCTCTCTGGGAATGGGATGCCACGCATTCACTTCTCTCCTAACCCGACTGAGAACTCTAAATACAGTTTCTTGCTACTTATAATTACACTTGAAAATTCCAGTTACACAAAATGGAACAATCAAAACATTAAAGATCAATACTAGAAAAAAAAAAAAAAAAAAGATTGCTTAGGAAACAGCCACTTCGCACCAAATGGACATCGAGAATTCCCGCCGACTCCGGTAGCCACTTTAACACAGTAATTATCCTAGAGAAAGGTACGACAACAATGTCCACACGCATTCAACTAGCCTGACAAAGCATCAACACAGTGTTCCACGGCAGTACCATCTGAACAAGCCCAGGATTCCTGCTCTTCAAGGTCTGTTTACAAAGCAACTTCACCTGACTGAGTATTTAGTGCCCACTTGATGCTCTGAGGTCCTGGTGGTTAAATTTTGCTCCCTTTCGATGTCGGGTAGGTTCGAACTTGGGAGGGTCTTCACCACCGTAGTTGCCATCTGTCATGTGACAATTAATTACCTGACCACTTCAACCTCCTTGACACAGTTTGACCATATGCGCTAGGTGAGGGCGCTGCTGCTAACTGGCCCATTACCTATTTCTCCACCGCGTGCAGCATTCTTTTCCTCTAAAGAGCTGAAGGCCCCTTTGTGAGAGTTTCACTCCCTTGACAGAGATTCAACTTTTATCTTACTTCAAAAGATGCGACACAAGAACTGTTTACAATCCTTGTTGCCAATTCTGTTATGTTTGTGGATGACACATTTCCATACACAGCTGACATACTAGGCCGAACTTCTGGAAGGCAACAAAATTCATGTTCAGGTTTTAATTTACAAGGAAATGTGCTGGGGATGGGGGACAGCTCTCTCCAGTCTATCTTGCATCAAGCCCCAAGTCGTTTCGTCCAAAGTATTGGGCAGGAATCCATGCTTTTTCTTGGTTGTTTTATGATGTATATACATAATATTATTGAGTGCATTTTAGAAAGTGCATGACAAACTGTAACTTTAGGATTCATAATGTAGACCAGCTACATATTCAGTCAAAATGAAAAAAAAAAAAAAGAGAAACAAACCTTTCAAATGGGAGATAGAAACGCGAAGACGAAAAGAGAAATGATCATGATTTGAAAAAATAAACCCATTTTTTTCATAGCTCAGAAACAGTGAAGTATCGTCTGCATGTGAGTCGATATATCTCAGTCTACACATTTCCACATAAAGAGCAACAACATTTTGGAACATCAACAAACTGCTGGACTGTAGATCCTTGGGTAGATAGATCCTTCTCTCTATATCTCTCTCTGCACATGCATGCATGTGTGTGTGTGTGTGTGTGTGTGTTCATTTGTGTACAAGTGCCTGTGCCTGGTTGCATGTGTATATTGGTCTGTTACCTCCGTGTGTGTGTGTGTGTGTGTGTACGTGTGTGTGTGTGTGTGTGTGTGTGTGTGTGTTTATTGCTGCGTCTGGAAGAAACGTACCTCCCAACCTAGAATTGTCAACCAACAAGAGGTTGCCTACATTTTCACAGCATACATAAAATGTCTGTGTTTATTGCTGCATCTGGAAGAAATATTCCTCCCAACACAGAATTATCAATGGACACTAGGTTGTCTATATTTTCACAGCGCACATGAAATGTTTCAGGTCCTTTTTCTCGTGTGTGGGCTATTGGTGACAGCATTTTACGAGCCAGACAGACAGAACAAAGAGAATCCCATTCAGGCCCTATTGAAAGTGGAGGATGCCAAACCTCTCATCGTGGGAAAAATCTGTGACGTGACACGGGAGACCAGCGGAGCGTTTAACCGGGGACGTGTTCATATTGACGGGGTGGAGTACGACCCGGCTCTGGCAGGAGAGGAGCTGTCTGGGGCAGAGAAGAAGATGCGTGTGGTGCTGGACTTTCAGAATGAGAACCTGGTGGTGCGGCAGGTCAACGAGGTGAGATGACGTGGGCTTGTGACATCTTCACATAGATTTTGAGAAAGTGAAACAGCATCTTTCCTAGGGTGATATTTCTCCATCTTCACCTCTGTCTTTCATGATTTTTTTTTTAAAGATTTTTGATTGTTGAGTCTGAAGTCTTTTCTTTAAAGTCTTTTTTCTTTTCTTTTTAATTATTGGCTCTTTTTTACGGTCATTTTCTTTGCTTTACCGTTTCCTTTTTCAGGGTCTCTGTCTTCTCTTTGATGATGATGATGATGATGATGATGATGTGTGTGTGTGAGTGTGTGTGTGTGTGTGATAGGGGTGAAGAGATAATCCTGTTGTTTATTCCATGATTATCAGGGAGGTTGATAACAAGCAGTTGAGATCTAACTTTTAACTTTCAGACCGCATTACAGGGCTTTACGGTGCATTATGTAGATGCCAGCCAGACCTTTGACAAACATATGTTTTCCATTTCACTTTTATCCGAATATAGTTTTCGTTGATTTTCTATAGCGCTTAGATTACTTGCATAATCTGCGAAATAAAAGCTCATGTTTAATGTTGTTATTGTTACAAATGAGAAGTTTTGAATGATACAAAAATGTGTATGAATCAGATGTGTACTTGACCACGTTGTGCTGCTTTTGCCATCTCAGTTTAAAGCTGTTACCTATGTGTAATATGGGATATCGATTGGGGTTAGGAAATACCACAACACCATTGTGTGTGTGTGTGTGTGTGTGTGTGTGTGGTTTCAAACTGTTATATCATTCAGACTTAAGATAATTTGAATTTGAAAGTTTTTTCTTTGAAGACATTAATAGTGCGTTCCACACTGGTCATTGCCACTTTGCTTTAGTGTCCTCTTCTATTGAGACTGGATGTAATACACAAGGATGAGTACTACCATTGATTTTTGTCAGAAAACTATTGCTATCAGCAAGAGTGGCATGAGACCAGACATAGTATTACACTCTCAGTCAACCAAGCAGCTGATCATGATTGAGCTCACGGTGCCATATGAGAACAGAATGGAGGCAGCTCAGATCTACAAGACTGAAAAGTATGCTGATCTGGCAAACAGCCTGAGGAGAGAAGGCTATCAGGTCAAAGTCCTCACTGCAGAAATTGGAGCTAGGGGGTTTGTGGGAACGTCTGCATACAGCCTCATGAAACAGCTCTCAGTTGCAGGGAGGGAAAAAAACCAGAGCCCTGAAAGCAATGGCAGAAGCGGCAGAGAGGTGTTCAAGTTGGATCTGGTCAAGGAGGAACAAAAGTGAACTTTCATAAGGCTTAACTTTCCTACAAATATCAGGTGTCCCTGTGGCTCAGTGGTTAGTGCGCGAGTCATTAAGTGGAAATGAGCATGTCCAGAAGGGCATGGGTTCGAATCCCAGTCATGGCTCATCCCAAGATGGAAAAAAAAAAAAAAAAAAGGGGCAGCAGAGGGACATCCGGAGTCATGAACCGGGTGTGGCCCCAACCCCCCTAGAGTGTCAGGAGATAAGGGCTGAAACAGTCGCTTGAAGGGGGCTTCTCTTCTGAGGACTCTCTGCTGCCACGCTCTCCACGAGTTTCTTTCTACTCTACTAGTTTGTAGCTCAACAGATGGAAGACATTGATTTAACTTCTGGTGTTTCATTTAAATACCAACAAAATGTCTGGCATGATATTAGCAATGAACACAGTGTGGATTACTTGTGGTGTAAGGAAAGTAACTGTAGATATTTGCTGTTGCCAGAGGTCATGATGTGTGTGGCGTGGAGAATGTGGGAAAGAATTCTGAAGATCGGCAATATTAGAAGTAAATGGATTGATTTGTTAAGACTGTGGTAAGGTCAAATAACTGGTTGTAAATTAAAAAGAAATGGATTTTTTTTTTATTTAAGACTATGCTAAGGTCAAATGGCAAATATAAATTAAAATGAATTGATTTTTTTTTGTTTTTTTTGTGTTTTTTCTCTGGGGGGGGAAGAAGGCAGCAGATCATGATGAAGTAGGGGGGTGCAAAAATGAATGGAATGTGTGGTGTGTGTGTGTGTGTGTGTGTGTGTGTGTGTGGATTGCTGCTTGTAATGGACTAAAATAGTGAGGCAACTGGCTATAATTTGTGGGAGAATCTTGGAGAGAGAGAGAGAAAGAGAGAGGGGGAGAGAGAGAGTGAGAGCATTTGTATGTTTTGTCTTTCAGCTGAATTTGTCTTTAAGCTGAATAATAGCGGAAAAAACATTTCTGATTACCATTCACAGAAAGGGGCCGAACTCCAGATTCTGGCCTCGGTTCCAGATGTGATTTCAATCGTGGATGCAGAAACAGCAGAGCCCATCCCAAACCGAGGAGGTCCGCTATGGTCTGCGGGTCATTGTCATCATCGTTCCGGGTCCACCACGCATGGCCACCTCCAATGCTTTGCAAGTGTGGGCCCTGTTGCCTTGGGTATCCAGGTGTGGAGTACATTCCCCTTGGCCAGTACCGTGAACCAGAGCCATTGGCTCCTCTGTGAGAGTGTGGACAAATAATCTGTGGCAGCATGGCTGTCAAACCCACACACAAGTAAAGTTTATTCAGAACAGCATTTCTTATATTTTTTTTCCCTAACGTTTTTGTTTATTCAGAATTGATTGACTGAAATGTTTTGATTTCTTAAATAAAGAAGTCGCATCCAGCACCATTCCAGTTTTTTTTTTTTTTTTTCCCGGACAACTTTTATTGATAAGTGAAAGGAAATCATTAAATCTTGGTGGGGAAATCTTGTTAAAGAAAATGTTCAAAAGAAAGAAACAGCTGTTAAAGCTCGAAAATTCACTTTTCTTTGTCTTAAGATCCTTTCACTGTGAGATGCAGACAACTATGCATAAAACATAACCAGTGTGTAGCAGTAGAAACCAAGGCGGTAGGCTGCCTACTTTGACTGGCGTAGCTTTGCTTTGACTCCACCAGTTTGTTTTTCTCACAGGTCATTTTTTTTTTTTTTTTTTTTAATGCAACTGATGTTAGATACGTTTCTTTCATGTTCTTATACTCCGAATTCTGAAAAACTTGTGTAAAACGCTAACTTGCGCTGTCTCAGAATCTGTCCTTACCAAAGACACCTCAGTTCGACTTGTTGCTGATGCTTATTGTGTCATATACTGACCAAACTTGGAACAAGTGCCTTATATGAAAGCCAGTTGCTTTTTAGTAAATTTATCTAGATTTACACTCAGTACGTGGCCTTAAATTTATCTGCTTAAATGTGCTTTATAAATCTTTTTTAAAGACCACCAGACTTGGTTCATTATTCTGTTGCTCACATTTTCGTTAATTTTCCTAATAGTTTTGAACATGAAATTAGCACTTTTATTGAAAGCTTTATCACTCCAGTCTTTGTAACATTTTGTCCAAAAGTTTGACACAGAGATGAGATGGATGTTTTTTGTCATCTTATGGTCATGTGATCCTTATCGCCAAGTCCCCATGATTGAATTCTTTCTTCCAGTATCCTGTTTGTTTTTTGTTTGTTTTCCAAACTTACCGACACATTAACAGTTTGGAAATTGTATGTTCTGTAATCATTTTCAGGTATCATCAGGTTTTGTAACCATACATTCTTTTTGCTTTTTCTGATGTGTTATCTGTTTTGGGTATGTATGTGTGTGGTTTGCTTTGCTCAAATGTTGCTTTTATTTAGCTTTACTTTTGTAAGTGGTAATTGGACGTCTTGGAAAATGTAATCAGTTTTACTTCCTTACGGACAAGTGTCGAAATAAAGTGAAAAGGATTGCCGTTTTTAATGGAAAACAGATTAAATTACAAATTTGTGGCTTAGAGTCAGAACGATAAATCTTCAGAGTTTTTTTTTCATATATGAATGCTTAAAAAAAATAATCTCCTTTGCGTCTTTTTTTTTTGGTTTCTGTATCTGTATTAATGAAAAAAGCTATAAGTGATGTTTTTGTTTTTGATATTTGTTAGCTTCCATTTTTATTTGTGCCAACACTCATCTATGAATGTATTGCTCGGTTTTCTTGTCAAAACAAAATAATCAACAGAAGTACTGTATGGCACAAATTGTTTTTAGTTTCCAGGAATATATGTTAGAGTAAAAAGTAAACATCTAAAAAAAAAAAGTCATGTTTTGGTACAAATTGTTCAGTCAACGCATGTGAAAGTAATTTCAGCACACACACACAAAAAAACGTACAGAAAAGAGATATGTCACCTTTTGCAGAATAAAATCAGATTATACCTGCAGTTTTCATTTTCCCCAAAGTGAGTTTAATTTTACTATAACCAGTTTTATCCAAAAAGAAACCCATTCCCTTTCTGGCTCACAAATCAAACATGTAAATGTGCCATTTGAATGCTCTTGCTGGTAGTTTTGCTTTAATGTAAAAGCATACAGTGGGAACAACAGACAAAATGAACGTTTCAGAGGAGTGTGTGTGTGTGTGTGTGTGTGTGTGTGTGTGGAGTGGATGTGTGCTGACGTGTGTATGCTTATTAATTGCTTACCATTGTTTATGTTTATTTTTGTTACTTATTAACTACTTTCTTACTGTTTGTTTATTCATCTTTTACAGCTTCATTTATTGACGTATTGTTTAATTTACTTTTTTTTTTTTTTGTTTTGGTGGTGGTGGTGGTGGAGGGGGGGGGGGATTAAATTTATCTCTTATATTTATGTATATTTATGGTTTAGCATCACCACAAAACATGGAAGTTGAGGACAGGGATCCTAAGAAAGAGGGAGAGTGGGTTATTTTTTTTTTTTTTTTTTTGGAGGGGGGGGGGGGGGGGGGGGGGGGGGGGAGAGATGAGAGGTAATAAAACACTTGCATATACGACTAGAACCTCACATGAAGACTCACATGAAGACTAGCAGTGAAGAATGTCAACTTCTGGTTTTGAGTGCTTGGGATTGGAACCTGGCTTCATTGGTTACGAAAAGTACCATAAAAGATTTCCTTATTCAGCATAACGGAACACAGTAACCCAACAGTGTCAGTGATTTTACTGAGGTTTCATTGTCACATCAAGATGCCCACTTGTTGTCAGTCCCCTCATTCATCAAGGCATAAAGTACTTCCAAGTACTATCCAGTCCCGTTTGTCAAGCCTGGCAACTGGAACATGACCTAATAATGTTCATGGTGATTTTAAAGATGGCTCACTCCCCTTCCATGAGGGGTTTGGGTAGGGTGTGGTGAGGGGTAAGGAGAATTTGGGGGTGAAGGGGAAGAAGGGGGGGGTGGACAGGGTCTGATTTCCTGTTGCTATAGCTAATAATACTGCACTGTGTGTATGCTGGGAACCAGTATGTGTATGTGTGTGTGTGGTTTTTTTTCTCTCACAGCAAGCAAAGCAAGATTCTGTCCAATTGTCTGTTTGCAGTTTGGTCATTGATAACTGACCTTAAGGATCTTTCTGTGAGCATGTAAGAGAGATCTGTAGGCAATTCCTGTATTGATTAGGGGGGTATCATGATTTCATAGTGTTGCAAAATACAGAGAAGTGTTTTTCGTCTATCCATTGTTAATTCACGCCAGTTGTCACAGTGACCTCAGTTCAGGTCCAGATCAAAGCCTTTAATGAATTGGTTGGTCTGATTTCCTGTTGTTATAGTCTTTGCACAATGTTGACATATCCATGGAACATAGAAAGGATGTGAGATGATGTCCTGATCTCAGTCTTAAATGTTGATTGATCCAAGGAACATACAGGGAATGTGAAATGATGTCCTGATCTCAGTCTTCAAATGTGTCTAAAGATCCAAGTTACAAATTATGTTCTGATCTCAGTCTTTAATATCCACAGATCCCTGGAACATCGAGGGGATGTGAGAGAGATGATCTCCTGATGTTATAGTCTTGAATGTTGACAGGTCCATGAAACAAAGAGCGGATGTAAGATGATGTCCTGGTCTCATAGGTCTTACAGATCCATGGAATGTTAAGTGGATGTGCTGACAGTTTTCAATCCAGAAGTACAGAGCAGAAATAGTTAGTGTGCGTCTTGGTATATGGCGTCCTGTGTATTTTGAATCAAAGCGAGAACTACTAGACGCCAGTGAAGTGACATGGCAGCAGTGCAGGATCTCCTGTGAAGGGCGACCCCAAATCCATAGTACCTGTTTATTGCAGACCTGGGGGATGTGGTGGATTGAACCTGGGTTCAGGAAGAACATGAGAGGAACTGCAAAGAGGTGTGTGGAAAATGTGGCAGCAGCCCCTTCCCTCACCTGAACACACGTGAGCAAGGTGCAAATATCTTTTCGTAAGATGCAAGAGGAGCACATTTGTTGGAACAAGATGCAAGTATCTATTTTTGAAGATGTGAGAGGAGCATGTGTGAGAGGAGCATGTTTGTTTGTGCTACACTGACCAGTTGCATGTTTTTTTTTTTAGATTTGAGAGTAGCATGTTTATTTGTGCTACACTGTAAGAAGATGCAAGTTTTTTTTTTTTTTTTTTTTTTTTTTGAGAGTAGCAAGTTTGTTGGTGCTATACTCTAGCAAGAGGCAAAGTTTTTTTGTAGTAGTTGTTGTTTTCTTTTAGGATGCGAGGGAGGAAGCTTGTTGGTGCTACACTGTAACAAGATGCAAACATCTTTTTTTTAAGACGTTAAAGGAGCTAGTTCATTTGCCTGTTTGTGTTTAAGTGGATATCATTGTACATGCAAGTTGTGTGGATCTTCATTAAAATCCATTCCCATTTGATGCAAACCTGATTAAGGGGTCTGTTCATGATTATCACTTTGGTATACATGCTGATTGTAATGGACCAGGGTTTTCGTTCTGCTGGACTGCGTTGTTGGTGCATATTTTTAAGCTTTTCAGAAGCCTTTTTTTTTTATATTGAAAAGAGTTTTGAATTATTACAGAATGTAGGCTTTATATTGTATGGGTTGTGATAGTGGAGTCCAGAAATGTAAAATAAGTCTCAAACATAGGAGTAATTGCAAAAGTTTTGAATTTATGTTAAATAGTTTGAGTACTAGCACTGAAACAACATATGAAAAAAAGTACATTGATAGGAATATATGGAAGGGGTCTAATAAACAAAATGACGTCATCACAATGGAACAAAACACTAACATTTCTGATATTAATGCAAATACCATTATTTAGCATGTCGTTTGAAAGGTCTTGATGAGATACATTCAAATTCATTAAGCAAATAAATAATAATAATTATAATAGTGTGATAAAAAAAATGATGAATGTGATGTCCAGGTAATGTTTTTGAGGGTGGAGCCATAGCGCTTTTGACATTGTTCTTGGAAGCACTATACACATTGTTCTTGGAAGCACTATTATCCAACATAATTCAGCGTGTAATTACTGAACTAGAGCTTGTGAATCTCTAAATAGAGTTCCTTTGTCCATATCAAACTAAGTAATTACACAGATATGTCAAAGGGCCACAAACAGGCCTTCATCGTGCAGATCACTAATGTCATTATCAGCAACATGTTTGAGAGAGGGGGAGTTAGAACAGCCAATTCCTTTGCACTCTCCACAGGCCAGAGAACATCCAGTTGCCTGTCCGTTCACCTTTGATGAATTTCCTCAGGATGTCCAATATATCCATGTACTGAAGCCAAAGATGTGATGTGTGGCTGCTGAGCTTCAATTTTGTTTCATCAAACTTTGCTTCAATCCAGTCAAGTTTCTTGACTTGAAGCCATAAACTTCTGCAGACACCTCTTTCTCCAAAATCTGATCAAAAAGTTCCAGACAAGATGAAGGGCAGGAATCTTCTGTGGCGTTAACTGTCATTCTTCAGATTCAGGCTTTCCGTTTCCTTTGTTTGTGTCATTTTTATTTCCGTCTGCTTCCTGCACTTCATTTTCCACCTCAATTAGCTCGTTTCTGTTGCTGAGAATACTCATGTCACAGTTTGTTTCTTCGGATGCAGGAGTTGGTTGGGAGGGAAAAAAAGTGTGGGAAGCTACCAGGGCATTCAGAACTGCATCACCATGTAAGTGTCCTCTCACAGCTCTGGCAACTGCCTTTCTCGATAACATATGCACAACAGCATCTGGGGCATATATCACTTCGAGGAGCTGCTGCAGCCCTGATCCTGTCAAAAGATGGCCAATGCTGCCCAGAAAGCTGATCTGTGTATGAAATCCACCTAGTCGCAATATGAGCGAGCGTAGATCTATCCAGAATCAACTGCGCTTTCCACCACAAAGGCTGGTCAAGTGTCAGGATTGGCTTGACATCGTATTTGACCGCAAGGTTGGAGACAAAGTGGAGGGCGGAATACACACAACTCATGTCTGTGGGCTGCATGTCTATCATGGGCAGAAAGGTCATAGTGCTCTGACCAGGATAGTCTCCATTTGATATAGTTTGCATAAATCCTGACCAACCAGGACGTGGTACCCGTGAAGGCCACGATATTTTCCATAACAGGTCAAGTTTCCTGGTGGTATCTTCACAGCTGAAATTCTGAAGCTCTTCAAACTTTGAAGAGAAGTCAGTCTTTGATGTATTGAAGAAACGGAGTGGGATCTGACCCAGGGCAGATGTTTGGCGTGCAGTTACACTAGTGCTGTGTGGGATCAGCTTCGTCTGTTTTTGACCAGGTGTAACCACTCCTATGATTCCCATCCCGTGGAATATCCCTTAACCTTCCAATGTTCTCAAGTTGTGGTCCACAAAAGTATTAGGACCTACACCGACAAGATCTGTGCCTTGGCTGGAAGCTGCGCATTGTTTGAAGCGCTGAACTTCATAATATGATGAGCGGAATCGTAATTTGTTTAGAAGTTCAACCAAAGACCAGGATCCATGCAGATGATGCACTTGCACACCAAGCCCTATTTGAAGGGGAGGTATTAAAGAGTTTGGTCTGATGGCATGCATGATGGCTTGACCAATGGAGGCTGTTTTCAATTTACAGGCCTTTTTATTCTGCATCATTGTTTGTAGAAACAAACGCAATGAAATCGGCAAATAATCAACGTTGGCTTCGACATCACTGACCTCTTCTCTCGTTGGGTATATCTCCTTTGAGTAATTCAGATCTTTGATATCGGTCAATAGGAGTTTGGCAGCGGTTTCAACAATTCTCATTTTTTTCAGCTAAGAAATCTCAGTCTCAGTCTTCCAAAACTAATCTAAGATTTTCTCTGCAGTCATCCGGATTGTGACAACATTTGCTCTACCTTGAATGTTGGTAATAATGATGTCACTCCCCAAAGTTTTCGACAGTTTTTTTTTTTTATGTGGTCTTTGGAGTAAGGCTCTCCATCTCCGAGAAAGTCGCGCATTTTCTGGCACAGATCACCGACTGTTAATTGCTCATCATCATTTTCTTGTAAATAAGTGACCACTCTGGAAAAGGCTGCGAGTCAAACTTCGAAATCATCCTCTGGCCGCCCTTTTTTGTTTTCTGCCTCTGCTATAGTAGGCTGATAAGCTTGTGGAATGTTTCTTCCAGTTCTGAAATTAACATTGCATTGTTGATGGTAAACAGCATCAGCAGCATGTAAGTCCTGCGCATACTCAATCCGCCCCTTTACTGCTTGAACCCATTTGTCTCCAGGTTCTCGTTGCAAACATGCAAGCTCCAAATTTGCTTGACAGCTGGCTGTACGGATTTGATACACACAGACATCACCTTTTTTGTGTGTGATTCATCACAGATGTCCCACAGAGGAGACAGCTGCTGGAGAAGTCAAATTTGACTTGTGAAGAGCGAAGAGTGGGGTGTCTTTAAAGTGGATGACCCCTGTTTTTGTGATTTTAAACGCACTAAATGATCGATTCATTGCAGAACTCGTGTTGACAGATTTTTGTGTAGGATCTGGCCAGGATTAAAAAAAAAAAAAAAACAGTCTATAGTCTCCCCTCGCTTATGACTTGCTTTCCGAAGACCAGCAACACCTTTTTCTGTGTGGGTGACTGTTTCTGGACTGTTCCTCAGGGACTGATTACATAAAATGCAAATGTCTGACTGTTCTGAAAAAATATATTTTTAAAAAAAAGGTTAAAAAAGAGAAGAAGCATGCAGTTTTAGTTAAAATAAAAAGAAAGAAACAAAAAAAAAAAAAGCTGACCACAAAACGAAAACAAACAAGAAAAAAAGGCAATCGAAAGAAGAAAGAACAAGAAAAAAAGATAGAAAAGACATCATACAAAAAAGGCATCATCCATGCAATATAAGAAGAAAACCATACGCTCTCACTATTCAGTATTAAAAAAGGAAGAGACTGAGGGGAAAAAAATGGTGTAAAAAGCAAAACAAAAGGCACACACACACACACACACACACACACACACACACACGCACACAAAACTGAACCTACTGAAACTCAAACATGTGCCCAAAGTGATTCCAATGTAAAAAAAAAAAAAAAAAAAGGATGGTTTTACGTCACTACCAAACCGACATACTACGTAAAAAATGTAGATAAATCTTTATATAGAGAAGCATACATCGAAGAAGAAAAGCGAAGCTGCAGTGATCGATTCATGTCGTATTTGTATGAAATTTAACTAGTTTTGAAATACACATACATTTTTTCAATATTCTACTTTTCT
>JADBJO010002647.1:190000-202500 GCA_016801955.1 Conus betulinus
CAGGAACAAAGAGTGGACAGGAAGAGGACAAATTCTGATGTGGCTGCCGGAGCAGACTGGCTAATGCAGGAAGAAAGAGTGGATAGGAAAGAAGACAAATTCTGAAGATGATTCTGTCATTTTTAAGGAATCTCGACTGTCCCATGTCGTGACTTAGAATATGAACCATGTCAAAGTTTGTCGGATCTATCAATAAACTTTTTACGAAATTCTATATTATGTGCATCTGCTGAAAGCTAATCTTAGGCATAACCCTTACATGACTCTACCTTTATCCCTGATCTCATCTAACCCTGTCCTGAGCCCCTAACTATCAAGAGAATCTGTACAAAAATTAAACCTTCCTGTTTTTCGTGATACTTGTAAAACTGATCTCCCTGACCATGACATTTGCCTTCCCCACAAACATAGACATTTTTCCTGTTGGTAACACTGGTCTTCCCATCAATAAACCCTCGTGTCTTTTAGATTAAACAAATCTAAAGTATGTCAAACTTCTTTTTTTTTTTTAATGAAAGTTTGGAATACGTCGGCGACTTGTCTGGATAAACAGCCAAAGGTAAAAACCGATGTCAAAACTGAACTGTTCACCCCTGGTATGGGGCGTGAGGTGGTGAGACCCAGCAATGCTCAGGACGAAACATGCAGACAGAAAACGTTCACTTCCTTCACACGCGCATTATTAAAAGGAAAAAAAAAAAAAAAAAAAAAAAAAAAAAACAGATCTGGTCTCTTTCACCTCGTATTCCTGCAAGAGGACGGGTAAATGACAGGGAATGGTGAGGTGGTGTCCAGCCCATAATTATACCAGTGACTGTCTTACTAGCTCAGCTGTCGAACATTCAGTTTACAACTGAGTCCCCCCCCCACCTGTGTGTGTGTGTGTGTGTGTGTGTGTGTGTGTGTGTTTAGAAGTGGACATGCATGGTTGTTTTTCCCCATTCGTCCCACCTGCCTTTTGACTTTCATCCACACAAGGCATGCATTCATCACATGCAAGAGACGTAGAGGCACTATCTTTCTTGTCGATCATTTCTAAAAACCAGCGAAGCCATGATCCCCATATTTAAACTGCTCTCTCTCTGTGTGTGTGTGTGTGTGTGTGTGTGTGTGTGTGTGTGTGTCCTTCATTTGCCTCTCTCTCTCTCAGTATATGTTTTCCCGTCTCTATCATATTAAGTTTCTGTCTTCCTCTTAATGTTGCTGTCTTCTCCAGTCTTTATCTCTCTCTTTTAGTTTCTGTACTTCTACTTCTGTCAGAGCTTCCTTTCAGAACTGTTTAGTCTTCCAGTCTCTGTCTGTACTCATTTTGCATCTCTCTCTCTCTCTCTCTCTCTCTCTCTCTCTCTCTCTCTCTCTGAGTGTGTGATGAGCAGCCGAAGAGGATGGGTCGTGTTGGGCTGTCCCCTCTGTTTATCATGTTGTTGTCAAGCGGACTGGCAACAGTCCGTAATTCCAACACGCCTTCTGAAGCAAAAACTTTAGGCTTGTTTGTTGCTCCTTTTTTTTTTTTTTTTTTTTTTTTTTACATTTTCAAAATTGTGGAGGAAAAGAATGTTGGGGAAAAAAAAAAAGGAAAGCCGGGGTATGTTCTCAAAAGAACTATATATATATATATATATATATAGATAGATAGATAGATAGATAGATAGATAGATAGATAGATAGATAGATAGAAAACAATAAGCTGTCAACACCGCCCACAGAGTTCATTTTTTGTCCAAGCTTTCGCCAAAAGCCTTCTTCAGGAACCGATGCTACTATTATATATATATAATTAAATCATTCCAGATTCAGTTCCAGTGCTGGTGAAATAAAAACGGCTGCTAGTCCTAGTACGTGCATCCCTCAACGGTTCGGCTCCCAGGATCTGGATTTGGCTGACCTAATGGCCGAACTGGACGGAATGGACTCGTAAGTGAATGTAAGCCAGACACAGAGAAAGACGATATGAAGAACACTGAAGAGAAATTTACTGTTTTCCAATGATAGGTTAGCTCGTTAAACGAGGAAGAAAGACCCCTGCTTGGGGAAAGCTAAGAGACAAGGGCAGTGGAATGATGTACAAAGGAACACGAGAATCAGTTAAAGACAGAAGTGGATGATCGTGAGGACCGCTCTACGCAGAGAGAAAAAAAAATGTTGTGCTATGGACTGGATGGAGAAAAAATAGACGAACAACAGGTTCTGAGGAACTGAGGCTCAATGACTTTGTCACTGGTAAACTTGATCTCTCTCAAGACACGGAATTCAATCGTGTGCATTTGTATTAGTTCCAAAACCCAACTCCCTGCTAACTGTGCATTTACATAATGTAAAGAACAAAATTTAAAAAAAAATTGAAAGCCAGGAAAAAAATTCATAGTGACATTTTTTCCCTCAAAATCACCACCTGCACATATCGTCTGTCATGACAGTGCCCTAAACACTCGGACAACAAAAAGTTCCCAACCACCTGTAAGAAGAAAAAAAACCAACAACTCCATTAATGCAAACCCTAACTTCCATTTAACTGTTAAAACATGCCTGACTGCCAGCGAGGACTTGCCTTCACTCTCCCTTCGGCTCTCTGAAAGCGTCGCTTGGCCGGTGGCTCTCCAGAGACTGAACGGAAATCCTCGCTCACCCTTCTTACACAAAACGCAGGTGAGTAGCTGTCGGGTAAACAGTTTCACCGGCTTTTCAGGTTCACCTGTTTTAACGTGTCCCCAAAATTTGGGACCAGACGAAATATAG
Source organism: Conus betulinus (assembly GCA_016801955.1). Lineage (NCBI taxonomy): Eukaryota > Metazoa > Mollusca > Gastropoda > Neogastropoda > Conidae > Conus > Conus betulinus. Next base: position 192,737 of record JADBJO010002647.1, read on the forward strand.
TCCGTCACATACACATTAGTAAATACCAACTGTCTTGCACTCGCGAATGACAAAAAAATGTGATTTTAAAAGGGAAATGCAAATCTGAGACCATCACGTGGGATAACAACGCACTTACACAGGTCAGACATGCGTTTAAAGGGAAGGGCGCACAGCCGTTACCAAGCATGTCATTTCAGGACGGAATCATTGTGGATATACATGTGTACATGTCACGCTTGGAAATGAGGCGCCAGAGGACTTCTGAATCATAATGGCTAGAACTGATACGTTGACTGCTCTACAGAGAAACCACCGATATATTTTCTATTTTTGGCGTTTGTTCACCTAATGACTCTTAAAATGTACACTTTAATTACTTGGTATTCTAATCTTTAATTGCTTCATGATGCCTTGAAGAACAGACCGTAACATCATTTGGCTGGAATGTTATTGTGTTGTCATTCACCTGTGCCTTTTGTCTAAATATGCCACATCCGTATGAAAAGATGAACTTCAGTCATGGACACAACTGTATTAATCGCAAAACAACATTATACATCTCTCTCTCTCTCTCTCTCTCTCTCTCTCTCTCTCTCTCTCTCTCGATCAGTTCTTCCCTCTCGTAAAGGTCTCTAAATGCATTTCATGTGTCTGTATGGCGAAATCCATTATGTGTGTATACCCCTATCACCTACCCACAGTTATTGTAAAACGTAACAATATATGAAACTTTCACCTTTACACTTTCCCCAGCATTGTTGGTAGTCTTCAGCATTGTATCAGAATTAACAAAGTAAAATGTTTTGGGGCAGCTATCTCAGACCTATATTTGGGGCAGCTATCTTAGACTTGGCAGCCATCAGCACCATTCCTCTCCGGGCGGAAAGACGAATCTGAAGCAGCGGGGAAACATGTGCTAACCCTGTCTCCCCTACCGCGGACAGAAGAATGAGCGAGCCTGTACTGCCCCAGGACAATATGGGTTAGCCCAGAAAGTCCGGGGGAAAAAGGACGAGAGATGATCGAGTGGCAGGATAGACAGGGTAGGGAAGAGTGTGGTTTGGAAGATCGGAAGAAGTGTACATACGACAGGAAACCACATCTGATAATCCGTTTCTGCGAGTCCAGAACGTTTTCAGCTGTGGGCGCACGCACGTTCTCATTGTCTTACTGCACGCAAGTCCACGTCAACTGTACTGCTGTGCGTGTCTGTGCGTTGGCCTACATATCAATTACCTCACTTTTAAGTCAGGAAGTTACCAATTGTTAGTTAAAATCGCCATTTATTCTATTAACAACAAGTACTAGTACACAGAGAACCTTTGGAATGGTTGATTAACTCGAATGCTTTCCATCTATGTTTAAGTTGCAAGTTGAAGAATAAATCATCATCAGAATAAATCATCAGAAGACACACAAGAAAACTGACGATTGTTTTCAGACATGTGCTTGATTTCGGCTCGTCATTCCAATAATGTAATCTGGTGTGGCCTCTCTGGCTGGTTGATCCTTAAACAACATTCAGGGTCGAGCAGAACAACACACACACACACACACACACACACACACATACACACACACAATAACACTCACATACACACACGCACGAACTCACGCATGAGCGCTCACACACACACACACACACACACACACACACACACACACACACACACACTGCAGAGAGAGAGAGAGAGAGAGAGAGAGAGAGAGAGAGAGAGAGAGAGAGAGCATTAATGTTTGGAAACCCTGTGGCCCAGGTGAACGACCATGCCGCAGAGACCAAGAGGCATGCACCTGTCAACGAGCCTGGCCTTCACTCTGGCTCATCAACAGGCTCCACCACACAGGCAGGGAGGGGAAGGAAAGTACACCCCGCCATGGAGTCACGCACATGCTTGTCGCGCATCCTTGAACATACCTATAGGCCCCGAGGACTAGAAGAGTAACGTACATACACACACACACACACACACACACACACACACACATAACACAAGCGGTCCTACTTCATGATTGATGGATAACGTCCACGCCAGAGATGTCAAAGGGGAGGATCGGTATCTCGTCTCGCTTTCCCGCTATCGGCCTGTAGGAGTCCTGTTCGCTCGGGTTGATACCGACCATTTCTGGTTGAGAGAATTGTGCTGAATTACTGGCTGCCCTCCCAGGTAACCATGTACATCAGCTGCTTCTTGGTCCGTTGTTCATTCAGCTAGGTCGGCATACTGCCCGCACTTGTCCTCTGCCCATGCGCTTCGATCTTGACCTTCCGACCTTCCTAGTTTGAATAACAAATCGAACTGAACGTCAAGTCCATCGGATGGGGACTATAAGCGAGTCGGACCCGTGTGTGCCTTCCTGGCCCCCTGCACACGTTTAAAGAACCCACGGCAGTTGAAAATCGAAAAGAGCAGGGGGTCCCCGCTGCCCTGGCAAAACTGATGTAGATTGAAGATAGCCAGCCGCCGCCTGGTATTTCTTACCAAAACCACAAAATTGTCACTTTATGTTATCGTGTGCCATCGTGTACCGGTGGAAACGGAGGACACGTATAAACATCGCATGCATCCTATGTGAGAAACTGGAGGAATAAATGAGGTAAATGAAAATGAGTGACTGATATTTGAATGGTACGGGAAAACGACTGAATGAGCGCCAGTAGTAGGCTGCTCTTCGGCCGGCTCTACTTGGGTAGGCAGCCCGTTGCGTGAGTGAGGTAGTGTGTTTATTGTAAAGCGCTTAGAGCTTGGTCTGTGACCCGAGGATAGGCGCTATATAAATACCCAATATAATATATATAATAATAATAATAATAAAGGAGCATGCTGACCGATTAGCGAAAGCCGGAAGCCAGCTCCCCCAGCCAGCTCTCCCTACCAGATAAGAGGAAGTTCAGTCACTCCTACGTGGTACCTTCAGAGCTGTCTGGATTAAAATGAACCAAGGCTATGAAGTTCACCAAGACCCTCAACCACACACTGGAGAGGAAACACCAAACAACCATTTTCCGCTTGCGCACTGGGCACTGTGGCCTGCGTGCCCACCTCAAGAGGTTAGGAGCTGCAGACTCAGCCCTGTGTCCCTGTGGACAAGGCGACCAGACACCAGCACATCCTCCAGGACTGTCCCCTCGGTGACGAGAGACGAGTGCCAGCCTGGCCAGAAGGGGCGGACCTCAAGACAAAACTCTGGGGGACTGCCAGCAATCTCTGCCAGACGGCGGGAGTTTGCCGCCATGCTCAGAGTCCGGCTGTAGCTGCGTAGCTGTCAAACGCCGAGGAAGACGAAAACCGTCTGATACCATCCACCTGTGAAGAGTGATCAACAGACAGCGCACCCGTGAACAAGAGGCAGACATAGAGCCAGTCAGCTTAAACAGAAATTGGTGGATGGCATCGGTGCGTGCCATGGAGCTCTCAGCATAGAACGGCAGAGCACTGAAACTGTCCCTTCTGCGTCTTTGTATACACCACAGAATGTCATCTGGTGGACGACCAGCACACCCCTTACCTTCTCTCCTTCCGCCCCAACCCTCACCCCTTTCATTCACACACACACACACACACACACACAAACGCATGCACGCACACACACACACACACACACACAGACAACTACCAATACGACCCCCCCCCCCCCCCCCCCCCCCTTCCCCGATGATTTGGCATGTACATAACCTCACAGTTCATAACCTCAGACACACACGCGCGCGCGCGCGCGCGCACGCACACACACACACTTACGCACGTACGTACACGCCTGTACGCACGCATGCACGCACACACACGCGCGCGCGCAGACACACACACACACACACATTGCTGTCATGACCCCCCAGTCCAACCCTTTGCGGACAATATGAGCGGTGGATGTTGCGCCTTGGTCCCTTTCTCCTGTGCGAGAAAAAGTTCCTTTCGTGCCCCGTGTACCGTCAGCTGATCAGGAGTTGCTGGTGAACCAGTCGCATGACCCACTTTCACGCTAATGGTATAATATGTGTATGTGGCGAATGAGGAGCAGCAACAGGTGCGTTGCGTGGATTGGGGGAGCAAAACGGACTGCTTTGTGGAGAACCGAATCAAATTTCAAACTTGAAAAGGACCTGTGGCGTCTCCCTCACAACCGTGTAATGTCATGAACTTGAAGGGACTTTCCTGTCGTGTTAAATGGGGAAAAAAAAGTTTTCCAGTTGAATTCTTTGGAGGACTGCGTCCTTCTGATGTGAAATTTTCGAGGGTGAGGTCCCCTGTTTTTTCTATTACCTCTGCTGGGCGAATCGGCAACATTTGATACACAAGTACTCCGCCTCATTTTCTAGCACTTGATAATAATTCAACTGCTTTAGACACGCGTACATCAAAGTCACTAAAAGCACTGTAACTATAGTTTTCGTAATCAATAAATGTTTCGTTCAATTAAAAAAAAAATATCAAAAGTTAACAACGTTTGAATCATCTTTGATTCGAGTTTTTGTAGCCACCCATTGCAGTTCCAAGTGCAAATTCTTCTGTCTTTGGGACTTTGGCCACCCCCCTATTTTGATGTACTTGTGTTTCCTCCCTCTCCCCCCTCTTGAAGGTCCACCCCCTCTTCCTCCTCTCTGCCCCTGCCCCGCCCCCTGGTTGTTTCCCGTTTTTAACCCCCTGCTGTAGTGTGTGTGACTGTGACTTGTGTTTTGTACGCCCAAGCGATGAAGTGAAGCGCGTGTTGTGTCGTTTGGTGACAGGGCTTTTTGCCTCCGAAATGCTAAAACCGTGATGTTTCGTCTTGCTCGTGCTCCACGTTCACCGCTCTGTGTGCCGCATCTGGGGCAGGTTGGAGTACTACACACTCTTCGTCACGCTCGCGTTCTTTTGATTTGGATGATTGCGAAGTTGAGTACTTCGACAGCGACAGTAAGTGAGATGTGGAGAGTCGACACCCGAGTTTTGTCCATCCAGACCACAGGAACTGTACAGTGGCCAGTCGTCCATCACGTCGTTGGTTGCTTGCTGATCATGATTTTCATGAGACGTTAACTTAGAATTTGACCTTTCTGTTGAATAACTCCCCTGGGATCGATTCACATTTCCTGGTTGAGTTCCCTCTGCTTCTGTTTCCAGAGGGGATACTCCTGAAAGCTCTGATTTCTTTTTGTTCCAGTTCAAAAGTGAAGACTCTCTCGCTGGTAATAAGTTTGTCAAAACGCAGTTTGGGCTTCTCACCAGTTACACAGTTCTTCGGCTTTTCTCTGAGTCCTTGCTCTGTCGAACTAATGCAGAAAAATCTCTGACGAACACATCACCAATTTTTCTGACTTTCTTAGGTTTGGGGCATTCCTCAGTATCAATGACTTTTGCTTATATGACAGAAACTTCACCACAATTGCATTGTTCTTTGGAGTTCTGTGCGCTCGTTCAATCATGACCTCTTCCTTGATCCCCATGCCCTCACTGATCACTGTCCTGACCTGGCTCTCACAATCACCCCAGCTTTCGTGACTTGACATCTCTCCAGCCCGAAAAAAACAGCAGATTATTACGTCTGCTGTGATTTTCTATAGAGTCACACTTTTCGGTGATAAACTTCAACGGCTCACGCAGACAGTCATTTTCGTCTTGAAGTTTGTCACACTGGTACCTTAGGTCACTGACGTCTTCTTGCAGCTGTTGATGCTTGTCATCTATGCTGGCGATCTGTTCCGACAATGAGGACTTCAAGTCATTCATAGCTTTACTCACGTCATCAGCTAGTCTGTCTTGCTTCTCTTCAATTCTTCTCATGCAAGCCTGCATGTCCTTCATCCCTGATAGGAAGCTCTGTAGATCCAAGGCTGTTTGCTGTTTGTACAGATCGTTGCTTCTCTCCTCCTCCGTGACCACCTGGTCTGTCATGGGAAGATCGTCCTCATTACTCTCACCTCGTCCTGAGGATGCAGGAGATGTTGGTTCCTGGATGTGGCTCTGTGTCACCACAGACCAGTAAGAAGCACGACATGAAGACCAGCGTCACAGCACTGAGCACTCCAAACCTTGCAGCTTTGTACACCGGACCCCAACGCTGGTATGTTGCTGTTGAGTTTGAGAACACTGCACAGTCTATGAACAAATACACAAAGTGTCTTTCCACTGAGCCACCACATCCCTTTAGCAGTAACAACACACCCAGGGGTCTTTTGACATCCGATTTACGACATAATATGGCAATAAGGGCGACATAGAACTTGTCTGTCACTTGCCGGTGATGGTCTCCACTCGCTGACATAATGTCGAAACAATATTTGAAGTTTATCTCCTAGAAATTGGCTTAAACGATCAATCTTCATAGGAGAGAATCAAAACACGACACCATGTTGACACGACCGACCTTGACCTGGGTGATGGGTGGAGGGGGAGTGTGGGATGGCGAAGCGGGACGGTGGTGCGTGTGAATGTTGAGCGAGTTTATGACGAGGGGTTGCGTTTTGTGCTGTGCGTTGTTCATATCTATATTTGGTCTGCAAGTTGATGTGTGTTCTTGTTTATTGTAAATGCCTAGGGCATTCAGTTGATAAGCGTATGAATGTTCTTCGCAATGATGATGATGATGATGATGATGATCGAGGGCTCCCTGAAGCGTTGGCGTGTTTTTTTCCAACGTTTGGTCACAGCTTTTTTTTTTTTTTTGGAAGCCTTTCTAAGCGTAACCCATTTAGAGTTAAAAGTTTCTGTTACAGGTCCGGAATATTTAGGCCCCTGCGTTCACCGAATTGTGACCCTCTTGAGTTCATTCTCCTGCTAGTTGGGTGTGTGTGAGAGTGTATGGCTATATAGATTGATTGATTTAAAAGTACACGTGAAATTGTGTTGTCAAGCTTGTTTTTTGTGTCTTGCTGGTTGTTCGGTGGGAAGTACTTCGGTGAGATTTCTGTTTGTATTCTTTCCCCTTGGTTATTAGACTGCCCTATTCCCCACATGCAGACGTCCATCCAGACAGCTTGTCACACACACACACACACACACACACACACACACACACACACACACACGCACTCCATCCCAGTATTGCATGCCCAATAACCTAATCTCATTCACAAGAATTTTCTCGGACACGACACGCACTCAAGAGTATGTTTTGCACATGCTAATAACAATCTGAGTATTTTTTCCGTACAAAAAGAATGTACTTCGCGTATCACAGGACGCAGCAGGACTCAACCTACTCTGCTGGCCACTTCTCGCCGCTTAGTAACAGAAAAACGAACATGAAAATGCTTGAAAAGAACGCTCGTCGCTGTAATCTAGATGGCAACATTTTAAAATAAAGCAGTAAACATGAATTCTAGCCCCTTTTGTTGGAACAATCTCCCACATCGACTCAGATACTCTCTTTTGGGGCCTCTTTAAAATCAGACTTGAAAACTTTTCTATACCCATCTGATTGTCACATCCATATGACTGTCATATCCACACACACACACACACACACACACACACACTGAAAATACTCTGAATACACACAAATATATAGATATGTATGCACATGCACACCCAGTTGCAAACTCTCTCTCTCTCTCTCTCTCTCTCTCTCTCTCTCTCTCTCTCTTCTCTTTCACGCGCACGCGCGCTCGCGCACCTGTGCACAAAGGCAAACGTGTGCATATGCGCAGAAATACGCAAGTACATTGAAGTGCACACATGCGCACATTCGATATATGACGAACTGTAACGATCAATGAACATAAAGCCCGACTGTTGTCCGAACGCAGAGGGGGGGTGTCCACACGTCCTGAAAAAGGACGGTCCTCAGGTACCCACGTCGTCGGAAGAGGAATAACCGTCTCTTTTTCTTTTCAAAAACCAATTTACAATGTGGACGAATTGCACCGTTAGGCAGCCTCATCTTTATATGTGTTCACCAAACAACAACTGAATGGCACAGGGAAACAAGTGTAATTGGTCATCAGTGATGAAGACTTTTGGAAGTCTTGACAAACTCGAAGAGGTTTGCTATGACCAATCTTCAAAATAAATGGTAACCGAAAAGAAAAGGAGAAGAGAAAGGGAAAGGTCACAGATTTTGTTAAGATAACCTAGGCCTGATGGATGCGATGGATTTCTCTCCCTGACGTTTCTTTCAACGTCATGCTGTACCCGTAAAAGATGAGCATATACACGATCCCATGAAAATCCACTTGTTAAGGAGATCATTGTTTCAGACTAGGCGCTACACGTCTTAGGGATTCAGGTCCTCTTTAGCAAAACTTGATAAATGACAGCACCCGTAATGTGCTAGGGCCTAGGACCGCGGAGAACCAGCAAACAATTGCTTTTGACGTTCCTTTCAAAGCGGGGAATATGTGACAAAACGGTAGCATCGTTAAATGTACCATTTTTTCTATAATGTTGAAAGTATGAAGACAAGAAACAAACACGTCGTGCCTACTCGCGGATGACAAATGAATGTAGAATGATGGGGCACCCAAAACAGAAGCAGGTGCAGCTCATTGTGGTTTAAAACCTAGTACTCGTGTACAGCGAATATGTCAGAACAGTGGCGACAACACAAATGAGTTACTTGTGTGTTTGAAACACTAGTCCTAGTTTCAAGGTTCAGATTCCATGGTCAAGGTATTTCCTGACAGTACACTATACTGTTGGCCTCTTTGAATGACTGGGGATGGCGTTTGGAGATGGAGGGGGAAGGTGAAGTTGCAGATAAGGATCAGAAGTTGAAGAACTGAGCAAAATCAACCAATGTAAAGTTTGATCGAGTTAAGAACTGAGCAAATCAATGTAAAGTCTTCCATGTTTGCCATTGTTGAAGCCAGACATAATCACACAAAAAGATCTTTTGTGGTGATTGTTTTACCGAGCTCTTGTTTGAAGTCAACAAGATTTTTAAATTCATGTGCATTGTATTTCATTACCAGTTTATATGTTTTTAATTCTCTGTTTTTGTCAGGGTTTGAAAAGACATGAGCGTTTTCTATAACTTCACTTCTATATGCCCTTCTTCTTCCACTTTTTCTCAGTGTTTGAAAGGAACAATAGTTATGAAATTTAAACAAAACGGATATTTACTTTTTGACACAAATACTTGCTTTATCTGTTATTAGAGTATGTATGCATATTAAGGCTGCGTGTGTGTGTGCATAAATGTCTTAGCTTACATTTGTATGTGGGGGGGGGGGGGGGGGGGGGAGGAGGTAGGTTTAGGCGGACTACACATGCGCATGTCAGTAATGCTTACAAATAAATCAATCACATTCAACACAAAAGATACTCTAAATGCTTGCGATCATTTTGTGCTGCTCCAAGATTTTGAGGACAGTTTTTCCAGGAGAAATGAGTAAGTTTGTAATCGAAGGTAGCGTAATCCTCATATGTTGGAGTAGGCTAGTGGTGAGTGCACGCTGTAAAGACAGTTTGGGCATTGGGCAAAAAGTTGGTCGAAGACACTAGGGTAGTTTTCAGCTAGTGGTGAGTGTACGCTGTAAAGACAGTTTTGGCATTGGGCAAAGACACTAGGGTAGTTTTCAGCTAGTGGTGAGTGTACACTGTAAAGACAGTTTGGGCATTGGGCAAAAGACACTAGGGTAGTTTTCAGCTAGTGGTGAGTGTACACTGTAAAGACAGTTTTGGCACTGGGCAAAGGCACTAGGGTGGTTTCTGTCAACAGTGTGTGCGTTCACTGCAAAGACAGTTGTGTTTTGACACTGGGCAAGACACTAGGGTAGTTTTCAGTTAGCAGTGTATATGTACACTGTAAAGACAGCCGTATTTCATTGGGCAAGATACTAGGGTAGATTTAATGGAGGAAAC
>JADBJO010002647.1:207500-212500 GCA_016801955.1 Conus betulinus
TTCTGTTACTGTTGGAATGCTCTGGTTGGCAAACACTGAAGACCACAGATTCGGCCACTTTTCCTTTCCTCAGTGAGAGACTCCGTGATTTCTTTGGCTTGAACTTCATTCTGGATGAGGCAACTATGTCGTCCAGCCTCTCCAGCACGTGACGTGTCTCGCTTCTCTGGATGAAATCACTGTAGTGTCATCCATGAAGGCCTTGAGAAGGGGCATCTTGTATCCATCGCCAAGGTCTGTTTGTCTTGCGTTGCTTGTTGCTGCTTTCAAGATGACTTCCATTGCCAACACGAACAGTATTGGGGAAATTGCACAGCCCATTGCAATGCCCACTTCCAAGTTGATCCAATCTGTTGTGTACTCCTTGGTAGAGAACCGCATTGAGAAGCCATTGAAGTACTTCTTGAGCATGTCGCGGATGTTCTTTGGCACATGGTACATCTTAAGAGCCAACTGTATCATCTCATGGGGTACAGATCCATATGCGTTTGCCAGGTCAAGCCACACTACGTCCAGGTCTCTCTTTTCTGTTTTTTGCTCTTTGGATTGCGTCCCAGATCATTGTGGCGTGTTCTACACAGCCAGCCACGCCTGGAATGCCACCTTTCTGGACTGACACATCCAAGTACTTGTTTTCCATGAGGTACTTGGTCAGCCTTGCTGCCATGACAGAGAAGAAGATTTTCCCTTCGACGTTCAGTAGTGATATTGGCCTGAACTGGCTGATGTCACTTGAGTTTTGCTCTTTGGGGATGTACACACCATCTGCCGTCATCCACTGGCCGCTGATCTTCTGATTTCTCCAAGCTGATCGCAGCAGCCTGTGGAGCCACTCCAGCACCTTGGGACATTTCTTGTACAGCTGGTAAGGTATTCCGTTTGGCCTGGTGATGATTTGGCTCTGGCTTTGTCGACCACCTTCTTGATTTCCGCCAACGTTGGAGGCTTGTCATTGAACTGTTCCTCAGGGTTGGTTGGCCACACCAGACCTTGAATGTCGAGTGGTGCTTTGCTCTGTGAGTCAGAGTATGTTTTCCTCAGATGCTGCTCAAGAACTCCTTTGTCCACACTTAGGGGTCCCAGATTTTGGCTGCTCGAACAGAGTTCTGGCAAACTGGAAGGGGTCTCTGAAGAAACGCTCTTGTGCCTTCTTTTTGCTTTTCCTCTTCCTCGCAGATTCCGCTTTGCTGAGGGCGCTGTGTTTTGCTTTCAGGTTTTCCCAGAGTTTTTCCAAGCCTTGTTTTTCAGCTGGGAGTGCAGTCTTCATTTGCTTCTTGAGGTTTTTTCTTTTGGACCCTGATCTTGTCCATCTCTTCTTGGCGTCTTGATTTCTTTGGAGATGTTTCTCTTGGGTAGTTTTTTGCTCCAGTTTTGCGTCTCTATATGTGGCATACACAATGTCCCCATATGTGGCTAGTTTGTGTTCCAGGGTGCTTTTCCCTATCAGTGCATCGAGTCTTTGGACGATTTTTGCATCCAGTTTCTCCCAATCTTCAGTCTCGTTTGCTCGTGGCAGGTTGAGTTTCAGGCGCCTGGCATCGAGGGCCTGTGCAAATTCCTTATCCGAACCAACAGCGTGGATGTCCTTGGCACTGTGGTTTAAATCCTGGCCTTGGTCTTCCGACGTCTTATCTGCTGATGCAGTGCGCTGCTGCTCGCTCATTCAGATGAGTCTTCACACATCCCATCTTTGTTCTGTGGATCTTCATGCCACGGGTGGTAGCGAAACGCTTTCCACAGACACATGGATATTCCATTTGGTCCATGTTCATAGTCCGCTTGGGATTTGCAGTCGTGACTGGTTGAGCATCGATGGATTCATCATTCTCTCCTCCTTTCGGTGAATCCTGGGAACATCTTTTCCTTTTGTTTTTAGTAGCCACATGTTGAAGGCAAAGTGGGGAGCCAGCCCACAGAGCCCTTATCTGCGTTTTACTCTCGTGTCTTTGTGGGCTTGTTTTATGTCTGTTTTACTCTCGTGTCTTTGTGGGCTTGTTTTATGTCTGAGTTTTACTCTCGTGTCCTTGTGGGCTTGTTTTATGTCTGCGGTTTACTCTCGTGTCTTTGTGGGCTTGTTTTATGTCTGTGTTTTACTCTCGTGTCTTTGTGGGCTTGTTTTATGTCTGCGGTTTACTCTCGTGTCTTTGTGGGCTTGTTTTATGTCTGCGGTTTACTCTCGTGTCCTTGTGGGATTGTTGTACGTCTGCGGTTTACTCTCGTGTCCTTGTGGGCTTGTTGTATGTCTGCGGTTTACTCTCGTGTCTTTGTGGGCTTGTTGTATGTCTGTGTTTACTCTCGTGTCTTTGTGGGCTTGTTTTATGTCTGTGTTTTTACTCTCGTGTCTTTGTGGGCTTGTTTTATGTCTGTGTTTTACTCTCGTGTCTTTGTGGGCTTGTTTTATGTCTGTGTGTTTTACTCTCGTGTCTTTGTGGGCTTGTTTTATGTCTGTGTTTTTACTCTCGTGTCTTTGTGGGCTTGTTTTATGTCTGTGTTTTACTCTCGTGTCTTTGTGGGCTTGTTTTATGTCTGTGTGTTACTCTTGTGTCTTTGTGGGCTTGTTTTATGTCTGTGTGTTACTCTTGTCTCTTTGTGGGGCGTGTTTTATGTCTGTGTTACTCTTGTGTCTTTGTGGGCTTGTTTTATGTCTGTGTTTTACTCTTGTGTCTTTGTGGGCTTGTTTTATGTCTGTGTTACTCTTGTGTCTTTGTGGGCTTCTTTTATGTCTGTGTTTACTCTTGTGTCTTTGTGGGCTTCTTTTATGTTTGTGTTTTACTCTGATATGTTTCGTCTTGCCCTTACTCCTTTCCTCTCCTCTTCATTTTTTTTTTTTTTTTTTTTGCATCCATTCATTTTACTGCTCGTTGTCTCCATCTTTCTGTCTTTTTCTTTCTGACCCACGCGCCTTCATCCTCCTTCCTTCACACACACACACACACACTCACACACACACACACACACACACACACACACATACACACACACACACACACACACACACACACGCACGCACGCACGCACGCACGCACGCACACACACACACACACACACACACACACACACACACACACACACACACACACACACCTTTACTCCCTTTTGAGCCCACTCATAAGTTCTTCCAGACCTCACGACATTTTAACCTAGGCAACACAGGCAATCACCTCTTTAGAGAAAGAACCTATCGGGTGTATATCTATCTATCTATCTATCTATCTATCTATCTGTCTGTCTGTCTGTCTGTCTGTCTGTCTGTCTGTTTGTCTATTAGCTCCATGTATACCGTGGAAAGTCTGTTATGAATCCTACCAGACATCAACCACTCGTTTTAATCAGATAAAGGGATGGATTATCTGAAATGATGCCAGGAGACCAAAGTCCAGTTCCTTTTCAAATGTCATGTTCTTGGTCATTTTGAGAGTAAAAAGTTACGTTCCAACGTCATGTAATTTTGACTAAGTTGGTTTATGCCATCCAGGAAGGAAAACCTTACGCTTACTCTGAATTGCATTCCTTCAGAGCCTGTCAGTTGCCAGTCTGACGGTTCACTTCATTTTTCAATACATGAATTTATCCATCGTATTCTTTTTACTCTTTGTTCATAAAAATACTACTCCTGTTAGATGTCATGATTTTCATGGTGTTATAACCTGGTTAAATAGACTATTCTCTCTCTCTCTCTCTCTCTCTCTCTCTCTCTCTCTCTCTCTCTCTCTCTCTCTCTCTCTCTCTGTGTGTGTGTGTGTGTGTCTGTGTGAGTGGACTTATCACCCCCAAACAGTTACTGTCAACAAGTTATTTCAGTCAAGAATACATTTGTGCAGATTTTTTGTTTAAAGAAGAGACAGAAATGACAATAAAAGAGAGAGAGAAACAACAAAAAGAAGACTAAACATCCGCATTTTTTTTTAGTGTGTGTGTGTGTTGTGTGTGTGTGTGTGTGTGTGTGTGTGTGTGTGTGTTTTTTTTTTTTTTTTTTTTTGTCCACAAAGCACCGATTTTAAATGGGCTCAGTATTATTGCTACAGATGTTGATTTGAATGCTATGGGTACGGCTGACGCTACAAACGGTAGGCTCGAAACAATTTAAGAACTGAATGCTGTACAAAACTGCTAAACCTGTATGGAAACCATCCTTGAAGAAAATATAATAGGGAAGCGGTTACCTGATGCCTTTGTCTTTTGCAGAATTTTAATCCATGGGCTTAAGGGGGCATATACAGATGATGATTTTCATTACTACTGAATAAACAATTAAAGCCTTGAAAGTCTATGGTCGAAATTCCTAAGAATTTGTCAAACTGACGAGATTTATCAAGTGTTCGACAAACAGTAAAAATGAACGCTTGAATCATTCCAAATCAACCCATAACAATCCATCAAAAGTGGGCGTATTCACCCGGAAGCAAGGGAAGGAAGTAATCAAACAAATCTTATTAGAACTGCTTACCTTCTCTTCAATATGACGTCAGTCGTCTGTTCGAACGAGTTGGCCGCTGGACGCGAGTCCGATCAATCGCCCTGATGCAGCGCTCCACGTGGTTTGCGGTGATGATGCAGTCAGAACTGGTATCAACACCACACGCTCATGAACTGAGTGCGCAAGATTTCGGCGAAGACAGGGGCGTTTTCTGTTGTCGTCATCTGCTCCCCCTTCTGTGGAACCGGGAATATTGTCCTGCGTAGCACACACACTGCGTCATCGCTTGCGTCTCCTCTCTCTCTTTCAACAACACATTATTTACTATTATCCCGGACTTTTGGCGAGCACTGCAGATCTAAGTTTAGTCTGTTATCAACCCTGTGTGACTGCAATCCCCCACACTGAACAGCGATAACAGGCACATTTTCAGTTAAGACTTTGTTGTTACTTTTGTTAACATCAGAAGGATGCAAGCAGCCCCAGTGTGACGTCACAGTTTTCTGTCACTGGCACTGGGTTTGAACACGTAAGCAAGAGCGTTTTTGTTTGGTGGTTGTTTGTTTGTTTGTTTTGTTTTTTG
>JADBJO010002647.1:225000-227500 GCA_016801955.1 Conus betulinus
TTCTTTCTACTAATACCTGAAGAAGAGGATTTACTTCAAGGGGGCATTGAAAAAGTCATGGAATAGAAGTTCTGAACAAATAGAATATAGAACAAAACAGAGGCTCAAGTGATATGCTGGCATTTTTTTTTTCAAGTTTTGTTTCTTCGAATTGTTCTTTTTATGTTGAGACAATTCGGATCGCCTATAGACATATTATGAAACGTTCGTTTTGAACTCAAAATCTGTACCTAACACAAACAGAGGAGGCAATGATATACTTTCCTCTTTGTATAAAAAAAAAGAAACCTGGAGACTGTCTCATAAATATTGTCTTTTAGTTTCTTCATGCCCTGCCAACAGCTGGCATAGTTCTTCTATCGTTCATTAATGACGATTAAACAGATCTTATTTATTACAGGTTTATTACAAAATACGATTAATCGGGCATCTAGCTGATTACTTGACAGCAATCAGGTCTAAGCCTAGTTTTTTTGTTTTTTTTTTGTCCAGCTTTTGAACAGGCATTCAGTTCTCTTACTTGGACTTAGACGTCGAAAATCTTAAAGTCATTTTGCCTTGGATCAGGTGATGCACAATTTGCAATAAAAGTATTGAATCTGTAAGTGGATACTCGTTACAGTGGTTCCCAATACTGGGAGGAACTAGACAAAGAGACCAAGTTTTCCTTGGCGTTTACAATAAAAAAATAACCATGCTGATAAAGAATTTAATGATAAAAAGGATATTTCCACAGGGCTTTCCAACAGTTCAAACCTGTGCCATCTGTGGAACACACGCTCACTCAACTGCACTCAGACAACATGCACGTTGGCTGCATACCCTTCCTCACCCAAATCCCCAGCTGCTCTCTACACCCATCCCCTCCTCCTCTCATCTGTCCCCACCGCATACACGCTGTCACATCAATTCACGCACAGTGCAGACGTTTCTCACCACGTCAGGCCATTTTCACCTGGAGCACACAGATAGAAGCAGGTTTGGGAGAAAAGGTAGAGGTGCAACATTGAATTGCAGAGCGTAAAAGATACCCTGAAGAGAAACTTTTTTTTGTGTTGCGTTTTTCAAGATGACAGTGTTGGTCTGTGATGGAAATATATAGATTAGAACTTTCAAATGCGAGTTTGCAAAAATGAATCCTTTGTTCGCTGCATTTCTCTATACTGATATTTTGGTTGCAAGAAATCATGTCATCAAGAGAGAGCAGAAACCCCGAGGGAACGTATATGTCTGAAAGCTCACAGGGGTGCTGAGGGGCAACTTCAACCCAAATATGGAAGCAAAGATGGGGAGGATTTTTTTTTTTTTTTTAATTTATTTATTTATTTTTACAGTTCTCTTTCTTCAAGAGGGAAACCAATGCATATTAAGAGACGTGAACTCTTCTAACGTTCATGTGATTCATAAGTATGAAATCGACAGCAGAATTTTACAATTGCTGAGAAGTCTGAAGGTTTTGGAATTGCAACAAGCATGTCTTGATTGAATGTGTGCACTTGTGTCTTGATCATTCAGAGTAAGATTCAGATTCAGAGTAAGATTGAGTTCAATGCACACACCCTGCTGTGTTTGGCTGATATCTTTCTTCGTGGAGAGATCCTGATCGAAGAGAGACAGACGATGCACATGATCTTACGATGAGGAATGTTAAAACAAAGGCATAACGGGAATCATGACAAGAAACATGCTATATCGAATATCACAGTATGCAGACAACACAGAAATGGTCATGATGCAGAGAAATAACCATTTGTGGAAAGAGTTATATGGCTCTTCTTGATGCAGTTGAAGGTCTACGTGCGAGAGTGGCGACACTGTCAGACGCAAGTCCGCAGGTTGCGGCTTGCGATAGTTTCCCTAATACTTTAAATGATCTTTTTCGAAAGCTTTCACTTACATGTTAAAACCAAGTACCGTGGACAAAAGACTGTGTTCACACTGCGGCCGTCTTTATTCTTGTAATGTGAACAAGATTGATAACCTCTCAACTGAAAATCTGCATATTATTGCTGTTCCGTGTCTCACCAGGGATATTCCAGCCACACAGATCTGTCACAAGTGGATCTGTAGCACTTGCCTTTCGTCTGGTATTGTCGAGATGTGTGTTGTTGGGAGAAAAAGAAGAGACACAAACAATGACGTTGTGTGTGTGTGTGTGTTACGCAGGGCAACGTTCCTTGTTCCACAGAAGGGGAAGCAGATGACAACGGAAAACTTCCTTGTCTTCAACGAAATCTTGTCCACCCAGTACACAGGTTCTGGTGTTGATGTGTGTTTTTTGGTGATCATTGCAAGATAGAGCGGAGAGCTATCTCAGGCGTATGATCTGACTTACATCGAGCAGCTAATGCGTTCGAACATCCAACTGAAGAAAGAAAAAAAAAAACCCGAAGGTGCTGGGGAGGACCCAGAGAAGCACTGTCTTCACATGCCTTTAGAGCAGTCCTGTACCACCCTTGGAGGCCTGCGCTGTGTTGACGATGGGTGCAGGCACGCGCAG
>JADBJO010002647.1:232500-260000 GCA_016801955.1 Conus betulinus
ATCCTGTTGATGCCGGCCTGCACAATGAGTTTTCGGCCACCCCGGGCCCTATGTGGCCGAGCATTGTCGTCTTGGAAGACTGCCATGGGTCCTATCCGTTGCATGGTCGGAACAACGAAAGGCGCCAGGATTTCATCCCGATAGCGGATGCCTGTGAGGTTTCCATCAATATGGTAGAGTGGTGTCTTGTGGTGGAGGCTGAAGGCACCCCATACCATAACAGATCCTCCCCAAAGGCCCTGGTCTGGCGAACAGCTGCATCAATGTAACGTTCACCAATACGCCTCCAAAAACTCTAGTTCGGCCGTCATTGTGTTCAAGACTAAACCGCGACTCATCTGAAAAGAGGACCTGGGACCACTGTTGTTGGTTCCATCTCACATGACGATGGCAGAAAGCTCGGCGAGCCAGCCTATGGGCTGCTAGCAGTCGTGTCGAACAGCTGGGCGACGTGATCTGAGGCCGAAGTGGTGAAGATGGTTTCGTATGGCTTGACGGCTGAGGATGGTGTTATTTGCCATACGAAGCTGCCTTTGGATGCTGGTGGAAGTGGTATCCCGCTGCAATAGGGCCTGCCTCTCGATGAAACGATCTTCTCTGGGAGTAGTCTGCCTAGGCCGACCTGACCGTGGCCTCTCTTCAACGCTGTTGGTCGCCCTAAAACGCTGATTCAGTCTAACAATAACTGAATGATGCACACCAAGTCGTCGCGCCACTTCAGCCTTTGCAATGCCATCTTGTATCCACGCAATCGCCCTGGTTTTGTCAAAGGTGCTAAGTTTTCTTCGTGGTGGCATGGTGAGAAAAGGGCTGACAGTAACCAACCCCGCGCTTAAACAGCCAAAAGAAGGGGCATAAAACTCACTTGAGAGACTGCTCTTGCACGGGAAAAAAGAATTTTTCATTTTACACATCTTGTGTCGCCAGCAAGCTTGATGCAAAACAGGCACAGTTAACGCAGTTAACGCAACTTTGCACTTTTTATCCCGCGCGGTAACGAGGTCACCAAGACCCCCGTGCGCACTACCAGTTGACACAGGCTGGATTACACACTGCTGTGTGAGATTCCATCATTGGTTGCCGCATAACAAAAAACCCAATGTTTTTGGAAGGGATGAATCAACCCCCTGTGTGCAAAGGCCTGTGCTTAACTTTATGTGACTAGTATATTTACAGTTTTCTCACAGACAATAGATGAAAACTACCTTCTTGTGTGTTCGTCATATGCCCAAGCGTAACTCTGTTGATTGTGTCTTTACGGTGTACATATAGACCACTAGCTGAAAACTATCGTAGCGTCTTTGCCCAACGCCAAAACATGTACACCGCTGGTTTACTCCAACACATACAGGTCATGCTACTTTGACTACATACTTTTCTCATTAATGCTGGAGAAAAAAAACTGTCCACACAAAGAAGATGTGCACAGTTATCATGAGCGTTTGCAGTATCATTTTTTGTTAATCTCACTGTGAGTATTTTTGTTTGTTTTTTGTTTGTTGGGTTTTTCTTTTTTTTTTTTTTGTAAGCATTGTCGACATACTAATGTACAGCTGTCTTACCCCTCCCACTGCCCATCCAAAAACACGCATGCACACCCATACATTTATGCACACACACACACAGCCATACAGCGCATATAGGGACTTCTCTAATGCACAGACATAAGCACATACTCATTTCATCGAAAAGCAAATACCAGTTTTGTTTTCGATTTATAACTATTGTTTCTTTCAAACACTGAAAAAAAAAAAAAAAAAAAAAAAAACAGTAGGCCTTTCCCCTTTCGCACATTGAAAAAAAAAAAGTCAAAATAGAAAGCTTTTTCTCCCTTTCACGTGCTGACAAAAAGGCTTTAAAATAGAAGGATTGTTCTTACTTTGTAGATGGTTTTGAAATTTTATTTGATTCAAACTGAAGCTCGGAGAAACATTCATTACGAAAAACAAAATCCTTTGGGTGATTTCGTCAGAACCAGTAGGTTGGTCTTGACTATCGAAGGAGTGCATATAGCCTTTTCATGAGGCAAACAAAGCATTCGTAGCCCTGCATGAGAGAGATCTTTACATGCACCTGCAAAACTCAAACGAATGGAGAGAATTATTCCCAAATATTATAAGCATTGACCACAGGCATTATGTCACCGTCATAGAACCACCTCCCTCTTGCACTTAAGTAGCCTCCCTTGCGAAACACTACTGTGCAACTCTTAACTAAATTAACTTCCGGTTTAACAGATGTAGCAGCCCGTTGTAACCTATTTAGCCGCGCGTTTGTAAACCCACTATATTCTCCGACATCAAGATAACGTCATCTGCCATTAAAAGAATAAACAGTTCACGATCATCAAGTGAAGTAAAGCATCATGTCTTCCATTATCAATGATATCAATGACCAGCTCGTTAACAAACAAAGAAAATGAAACTTGTGTGTGTGCCTCACCCTGCTTAACTCCACTTGTGCAGTTAAGATAGTCTGTCAAACTCTAGCTCTTACAACATCATAACATGCCCCTAATATAGGGGTACAGTTTCCCTTTCGCCGGCACCCGTCCGTCTTCGGGAGACTATGGTGTAGCATCCGTGTGTTGGGTTTACCTGCACTTTCGCGAGTGGCTGCACAGTCCGACCTCCGCGAGTGGCAATGTCTGCTGCATTTAATGCACGTGAACGACGCTGTCTGCTCCGGCTGTCGTTGCCTTTCCTTCCTCTTGGCTCTCTTTTGAGCAAGAATTGTGTTCCTCGCCTCCTCTGCTTTCTGACAGCAAGGCGCCAGGCTGGGTGGTCTTCTGCACAGCTTTCCTACATACTAACGTTGATGCTGCACAAGTTTTATGCCCTTCTTGCAGACATCTTTGTAATGGAGGCCCGGGCGTCCGGTCAGTCGCGAGCCCTCTGCAAGTCCACCATACACGAGGTCTTTGTGGGTACGTCCGGGTTCCATTCTCTTGACCTGGCCAGCCAGCGGAGACGCCTCTCTCGCTGAGAATGACGAGCATGCTATATTCATGTTGGCAAGTTCCTGGACCTCTGTGCTGGGTACTTTGTCCTGCCACTGGAAATGCAGAATGCGTCCCAGACATCTCAGGTGGAAGTGTGTTGAGCTTCCTCCCCTGGGACGTGTAGGTGGTACATGCCTCGCTGCTGTAGTGTGCTAAGCACGCAGGCCTTGTAGACGCGCAGCTTGGTCCTCACAGTAAGGATGGGGTTGTTCCAGACCCTGTGGTTCAGTCTACCCATAACTGCAGCTGCCTTGGCAATCCTGCTGTTCACCCCTGCATTGATGGAGAGCGAGCTGGAAGTGGTGGACCCGATGTAGGTGAAGTTCTCCACAGCTTCCAAATTGTAGCCATCAATGGCGACGGTTGGAGAATGGTCTGCACCCTGCGCCGTGATGTTTGTCTTCTTCAGACTCGATGATCAACCCAAACTTCTTGCAGGCGTGGCAGAGGTGACTGACAAGCTGTTGCAGGCCGTCTCCTATGTGTGACGTCAAGGCTGTGTCGTCGGCGACTTTCGTCTTGGCGTGGAGGCGTGCGGTATTGAACAGCTCTTGCCGTCGGCCCTGATATGAATATAGACTCCTTTGGTGCAGTCCTTTAAGGCGTACAGGGGGAGCATGCAGAAGAAATTACCCAAGAGCATCGGCACAAGGACGGAGCCCTGTTTCACTCCGCTGCTAACTGGCAAGGCCTCAGATGTTGCACTGTTGAAGCAGACTGTGCTGTGCATGTTCTTGTGGTACGAGGTGACAACCGCAAACAGGTGTGAGAGGCAGCCAATCTTCTGCAGTAGCCTGAAAAGTCCACTCCGGCTAACCAGGTCAAACGCCTCTGTCAGATCTATGAAGGCGATGTAGAGGGGCATCTGCTGCTCGTGACACGTCTCCTGCAGCTGGGCGTAGTGAGAAGAACATGTCTACTGTTGACTGCCCGGCTCTGAAGCCACACTGGGACTCTGGGTAGACGTGGGAGGCTAGGGTCTCTGCAGTCGCGTCAAGACGATTTGGGCAAACGCTGTCCTGACGATGCTGAGAAGGGAGATGCACCAGAAGTTTGTTGCAGTTTCTGTGGTCTCCTTTGTTTTTAAACAAAGTTACAATGCTAGCGTCTCGCATGTCCTGGGGGATGTGTCCCTGTTCCAGGCCGAGGAGTGCGTGCAGGGGATGAAGCAGTGCAGGTCTCCCACTCTTCAGGACTTCTGGTGGGATGCCCTCACTCCCAGAGGCCTTCCCACAAGCAAGGCGGTCTGTGCTTTTCCGAGCTCTTCTTCAATTGTGGGTGGTGTGTCTAGCTCCTCCATGACAGGCAGGCTCGTGATGGCGTCAAGGGCGGAGTCGGTGACGACTTTTTGGATTGCATACAACTCAGGTTAGTGCTCAACCTATCGCTGCAGCCGCTTTCCCCCTGGTCTATGATGACTTCACCCGTCTTGGACTTGAGGGGGGCGGACTTGGCAGTGACCGGGCCTGTCGCCTTCTTGGTGCCCTCGTTCACCCCTCTTGCGTCCCCTGCCACGCCACTGTCTGTATATTGCGGCAAAGGTTCAGCCAGTAGGTGTTGGCGCTACGGCGGGCAGACTGCTGGGCGCTTTTCCTGGCAGTCTTGAGGGCTTCTTGTGTTCTGGGGCCAGGCGCAGCCTTGTAAGCCAGGAAGGCTTTCCTCTTTGCCTCATTCTCGGCTTTATATGCTCCAGTCAGCATTCCAGTTAGCATTCTTGCGCTCCTCCATCCTGTAGGCATCCCTTAATATTAGTATTGGTACCTTTATTATCATTACTATTATTACTATTGTTTAAAAATAATTTTATTTATTTATTTATTCTATTATCATTCTTCTTCTTCTTCTTCTTCTTCTTCTTCTTCTTCTTCTTCTTCTTCTTCTTCTTCTTCTTCTTCTTCTCCTCTCTTCTTCTTCTTCTTCTTATTATTTTATTTATTTATTACAATTTTCTTTTCCTAATTTTTTAAGATTTATTTATTATAACTATCACATGTATATATTCATTTCTTTAATATATTTCTGTATCGTGCTTTTATTATCAGTACCATTATTACTATTGCCTTCGCTATATTTGTTAGCATTATCATGTATATATTCATTTCTTTTATATTTCTGTATCGTGCTTTTATTATCAGTACCATTATTACTATTGCCTTCGCTATAGTTGTTAGCATTATCATCATTAATATTGTTAGTATTGATATTACCATCACTACCATTAACATCACCATCGCCATCGCCACTAAGACTGTTGCCACGGCAGCCATGCTGTTTAAGAATGCTCTAACCCACTCTCCTTTCTCCCATACTACAACTGCTATTGCCAGATTATCACCAAAAGTGGTAGTAATCCTGTCTTTGTTTTTTTTTTTCAATATTTTGATCATCATCATTACCATGATTAGTATTCCTATCAGTAATAATAGGTATCACCATTACTACCTTGACTCACACATTATCTCCCTTCTGACAGCCTCGTTTTCATTCAACGCCCATCTTGCGCTGAAGTGATTGAAGATAAGTGATTGCTCGTTCATTTTCGTTGTCCTAATTGTTTTGCATCTTGCCTGAAGAAGAAGACCTAAGAGGTCGAAACGCGTCGTGTCTTTGTCTTGTGAATCGTTTGTCTACGGGTGTGTGTGTGTGTGTGTGTGTGTGTGTGTGTGTGCTGTGTGTGTGTGTGTGTGTGTGTGTGTGTGTGTGTGTGTGTGTGTGTGTGTGTGTGTGTTTTATTTTGTTTTGTTTTTGCGGTTTGCTAACATTCATATAAGATTTGTTTAGATTTCCGCCTGCAGTCGTCGTCTCACTTTGCAACTAGATCCTACTCTCTTCTTCAATCAATTTCTGGCGTGCAACTGTCGGGCTGTTTTATGAGATTCAACATAACGCCGAAGGACAGGAATACCTGGGGCAATATTCACTTCCTTTTTGACAGTATCAGGAAGCGAGCCTGTGTGTGTGTGTGCGCGCGCGCGTTTGTGTGTGTGTGTGTGTGCACGCGCGCGCGCGAGTGTGTGTGTATGTGTGTTTACGTGTGCGCGTACACGCATTCTTTTTTTTTTTAATCGATGTTTGCATATAAGCTTTTGGGATCGTGCCTCTCCGCGTGATATTGAGAGTGTATGTGTCAGTATGCGGATGTGAATGTGAGTGTCTTAAAGTACATGTACATTTGCGTTTGTACACACACACACACACACACACACACACACACACACACACACACACACACACACACACACACACAGATACATACATATATATATATATATATATAAAAAATATATATATATGTGTGTGTGTGTGTGTGTGTGTGTGTGTGTGTGTGTGTGTGTGTGTGTGTACATACATACATACATACATACATACATACATACATACACATATAGACAGATAGATAGACAGATGAACCGATAGATAGTCACATAGATATACGTGTGTACACACA
Organism: Conus betulinus; assembly: GCA_016801955.1. Classification (NCBI taxonomy): domain Eukaryota; kingdom Metazoa; phylum Mollusca; class Gastropoda; order Neogastropoda; family Conidae; genus Conus; species Conus betulinus. The sequence goes on from JADBJO010002647.1 coordinate 238,950, forward strand.
CACACACACACACACACACACACACACACACACACACACACACACACACACACATATATATATATATATATATATATATATATATATATATATATATATATATATATATATATATATATACACGCACGTTGAGACAGAGAGACTGACAGACAGACAGATAGAGACAGAGAGATAGAGACAAAGAGAGAGAAGTGACAGACAGAGACAGAGCGAGAGGTGTAGAAATATGTCCGTGGATACAAATACACAAATGCAGCTGGCATCATGTTCGTTTTTTTTTTGTTAGGAAATAACTTTGCTGCTTCTATCTTTTAGCAAAATCAAATAGCACGAAAGAAACGTGAACACGAAAAAGAAAATGAGTAAATAAAACTGGTAATTACACAAGAGGAGATCAGATTTCAAAAAGGCAGATTCAAAGTGACGATGAATCCATCATCAATGTAGGAAGAATGACTTCGCAGATTTCAGGGCATACAGACCAGTTTAAATAGTCCTGCACAGCAGTCAACGGCAACCTAGGTCTTCAGTCTGCCAGCAACTGCTTCTGCTGTGCTCTCTTGTCAAGTGCGAGGCGCTTCATCCTACATATTGCGCGTACGCATTTTCGTTGCTGTTTGTTTGCCGTTTTGTTTTCCAAGAAGAGAGAAGGAGGTGTCGTCGTACCTTTACTTTTTTTTCGTTTTTCTTTCCTTTTTCTTTCTTTTTTTTTCTGTTTTTTTTTTTTTCTTTCTTTCTTTATTACTTAGTTTATTAGGTCTTTTTATGTTTTCTCTATGTTTTTTCTTCTGTCTTTTCTTCTCTTCTCGTCCCTCTCTCTCTCTCTCTCCTCTCTCTCCCTCTCTCTCTCTCTCTCTCTCTCTCTCTCTCTCTCGGTTAAGTTTACTAAACAGGGTCGCTCATAAGGCGGTGTTGGTGTGTCGAATATAGAATGTAGATGCCTCTCACATTGGTTATATTGAGTTCATTACTCAAACTTTATGTGTTTTCTTATCAACAAAGACATGTTAGGCACTTCCAAAGATATTTTGTATTTTTGCGTTTATGTTCCGCCTGAAGGGTCGCGTTTCTATTCTGACTTGACTATGATATTAATTCACTGGTAGAATGCTTAACCGATTGTCTGTTAGATTTTGAGGATGTGCACATTGTGCTGTCTGGACACTTGAATAGCAGAAGTGCTGATATAACCTCTGTTGTCACACCATGCCAAAATATTATCAATTCATTATATGACAGTAATTCTTGGAATATAAACAGAGATCCTCAGATTATCACTCGCCTATTGCTCCCGGAAGGGAGGGATGGGAAGCTACGCTGAGTGGTGTGGCGCGCACAGCGTTGCAGGCAATTGCGCGCTGGCGTTTGCAGGCAACGGATGTGTGAGCATGTGTAGGGTAGCCTACATGAATGAATGATAACGTTAAGTACAAAGTGAATGAGACCAGTGTGTGCAAAATACACAAGAAATTGAAGGTGAGTGGCACCCCCCTTTTTTTTTTTCATTCATGAGTAGATCTTGGCAGCGTAAAAAGTGCTGTACGTGTATAATTGGATTGAACTGATTGGGTATATTAGCTTCTCTGAGAGAAGCCTTACTTGCTTGCTCATTGTTGAAAAAAAAAAAAAAAAAAAAAAAAAAAAAACCGCCTGCGTTGCATACATCATATGACCATACAGTCTGGAGTATAGTTCATAATTTTCGCCTGTGTGCGGCTGTTACCTTAATTCGCCTGTGTGCGATATATAACTAAACTTGTTCGCCTGTGTGCGATATACAACTGTCCTGTTCGCCTGTGCGCGATTTGGCAGTACCATTCCGCCTGTGTGAGGTACATGAGGTATAACCCTAGCTAATCATGGCCGGTCATTCTGGGGCACAGGACCAAGAGGTCACAACAATAGATAAGGAAGATAAAGTCGAGAGGCTTGATGCAGGCATCAGTCAAATGGATGACAGATTTTCTAGACTGGAAGAGGCTATTCACGAGCTGTTGGCCGCCAAAAACACGGACAAAGACCCGGTCGTATCCCAGGCACCGCGTGGCACTAAGAGACGGCGCGATCTCTCTCTCTGATGAGGAGGGAGAAGACACTGGGTCAGGGTCCGTGCCGTCCTTGAGAGGTGTCATGCCGGTGTTGTCTTGTCTTCTGGCTCGCACATACCTCCAAAAGGGTTTGCTGTTGTTTTCTTTCATTCCCTTTTCGATCGTATCATTAATGTACTGCTGCTGTTCCGCTTTACGCATGGCCCTTCGACACTCCTGGCAAAATCTATAGTTGGTTCAATTTTTTTTGTTTTTCCGCGCAGTCTGTTTTTCCGCGTGATCCGTTTCCGGATATTTCCATTCAGCCATGAGAGGTCGTTTCTACTACGTTTTCAGAACTGACGGTACATACTTCTCAGTAGCAGACATAATGGCTTCGTTGAACGACTCCCACATGCTGTTTACATCTGCTCCATCTTTCCTCATGGTGGCAATATTTTCCTCTAGTGGATTGAGATCTTAGTTGATTTATTCCCAGTTGGCTTTCGAGAAGAGGCTTTTCTTTCATTCTATGGGGTCGAGTCTCAAAGTCGGCTACCACTGCGTCGTAATCAGAACACCTCGGATGGTAGCTGAGTGCTTAGCTAGTGACGGGTTTGAAACGAAGACGAGGTCGAGCGTGTTCTTCATTCCTGTTGGCTGATCGTGTGGGTCTGAGTCAGGTGAGCATCTGTCGTTATGTCCACAAGCCTCTCCTGAACTTCTCTGTTGGATGCACCTGGTCTAACTGTGCTGTGTTCCCGATCAATATCGGGGCAGTTGAAGCCTCCCACCATTGTCACCTGTTTCTGTCCGTTCTTCTGTTCTATCCGGCTCAGCGTCTTCTCAAGCTCCGTGAGATCTTCCTGTGAACGCTTTGGCATATAAAAACAGCCTAGCAGCAGATCTTTCTTAGCTTGCAGTCTCACTTTCGCCCAAAACATTTCACATTCTCCCTCTAGCTCTGGTGCGTCTGTGGAGATTATGGATTTGTGAACCAGAATGAAGGCCCCACCACCCAGTGAGCTACGGTCCTTTCTGTACTGTTCGAAATTTGGAGGAAAAACTTCACTTGATGCATATCCCTCTATAACCAGGACTCTGCCCCAACGACAACATCTGGTTTTACGTAATCCTGAAATGCTGCAAGTTCATCTCTCTTACTGATTACGCTTTGGCAGTTGATGTATAAGATCCGGAGGTTCTGCTTCTTTGGTAGGTTGTAGACACTGCTATTTTATGCTGTTGTTTGTTGGTTGATGGTGTTTTTCTTTCCCACGATGATTCCTTTGAATCTATGACGCAGTTTGGGCTGAACTGGTATTAGGCGATCAGCTGCCAGATGATGTGGAGCTCTGTTGGTTTTTCTGTCCTTGGGGCTGCTTCTAATAATCGGGGGGACTGAAGGTTTGACCAGAATGGAAAGAGTCAGTACTATCGTTTGAATCAATCAGTGGAAAATAAAAGTTTTGACTAGCGTCCAGGCTGTAGCTGCAAAATAAAGAACTCACAGTTGGCGCTATCAAATTTGAAGCAAATCCAAGAGACATTTGATCTTTCCAACAGGCTAAAATCAGCAGTACACAGCTGGAGGCAGGACTTGTGATACCAGACATCACAGCCATCACATGCAACAGCAGTACTCTCAACGTTGATGTCGCAGTGTCCACATCTGTACTCATTTAAGGGTCTTAGTCCTGGATTGACTCGGGGGTCAGGTGACAGCAGGGTGGTCAAAAGACTTAATGCACTGGCCCTGCCTTTCGTGGACACTCCCCCTCAAAGCCTTCCCGATGTTACCTCTCGTTCCAGCTATCAGTGGTCGTGGGGTCCTCAATTCAGTGTGCTCCCTGCTTGGTGTGCTGACTACCCCACAAAACACAAGTATCAGGAGGATGGTGATGGTCAAAAACTTAGAAGCCATGATGAACTGCTTCCCACACACTGAAACTTATCTTCCATGTTTATGTTGATCTTGCTGCCTTGATCAGTTGATGATGATGGAAATGAAGGCAGAGGAGTTTTAAAAGTTAACTTGACCAGTGTATGAGGAGTTGGTATTCACTCTAAGTTGACACAACTGACGATTCTCACGTCTTCAAGAAACTTAAATGCCTAGAAGATCAACATCCATGGCAGCTCTGGTTTCTTAAAAATCTGTTTAACCCATTTTATAAACTATAAACCCATTTTATAAACATTGGAGCCTACACTGCCACTACTTCAGACCAAAGGAAGTAAAAATTTTTGAAGTTTGAAACTCGCAGTAGATCGCCAGGAATAAAAGTTGATTTCCTGAAAAAAAATTCACGCAAAAAGTTTGATTTTTGCACACAGTTTTGATACCTGACCAAAGGGGAAGAGGGGCTTCTCCAGTATTTCACGTTTTTGAATGCTTAAAACACAAGTAATTAGCTAAATTAGTCTGTAAGCAAGCACTGAATCTTCATATCACAACTTCCTCCAAGGGTCGGTACTCTCATGAAAAAGTCTCTCGGTCTCGCATTCACACAAATAGATACAAACATACATTCATACATGCATACAAACATACATACACACACACACACACACACACACACACACACACACACACACACACACACACACACACACACACACACACACACACCGACGATTGTATTTACTATTTACTTAAAAAGTTGCAAAGCATAGACTGCAAGGCTTTTAGACTCGCACTAGGTGTCCCATTTCATGCCAGTGCATCAGAAACGTATTACGAAGCCGGAGTTCTGCCCCTTGACGACCATAGAAACTTGGCCTGTGCTAAATTCATCCTACGTAGCTCATCTGTTCAGAACTCAAGCAAAGATGAATTAGCTTTACGATCAGATATCCATTTCCCGAAGCGAGCTAGATTTATTAAATCTAATACAACCATAATGACATATTCCTCTAAATTATTGAAAGACGTTGAGATTGATCCCCAAGAATATTGAAAAGGCTTATGAAGCCTACAAAAACTTGGTTCTTGCTAAAACACATCTACCTCACTCCAAATTGCTCTGCTGTGACAAATCCCAGTCAGCTACTTTTTTTCTTCTAGCAATACGGCTAAAATTGGAAAGATTATCTATCAATCGGCGAACGTAAACATTCTTGAAAAAAATAACCGAAAACTTGAATCCCTGTTTTACAGGCTTAAGCTAAACGCTTTCCGTACAAAATTTCGCAAAAATTTAGATTGCATCTGCGGAGCAGTTGAAAGTTTCACAACCCAGCATCTTCTTTTCTACTGTGCATATTTCAAAAAGGACAATCCTGACTGCCTGCGACCTGATGGCACGTGTATTTTCCAGAACTTACCAGGTCTTGTTTCTTTTGTTAATTCCTTGATGATTAGTCCAGTGGGCTCTTTTTTTGTAACAAGTGTTCCAACAGATATGAGCGCTTAACATTTTCGTTATACCCAGATATCCTGTACTCCTTAATGTTTTAATACTTGCGTTGGGCTAATGTTAATTGTAAAGAATTTTAGTGAATCACTATATATAGCTAACTGCTCGTAACAAATCCTTTGTCGGTCCATCAACACCACACACGCGCGCGCACACACGCACACACACGCACGCACACACACACACACACACACACACACACACACACACACACACACATGTGCACACACGCGCGCGCGCGCATGCATACACATGCTAGTTCCCTAATTCTGTCAAAAATCACTTTATGTGAATAGACGTTAAATTGAAGAACGAACGAACACACACACACACACACACACACACACACACACACACACACACACACACACACATACACACGCACGCACACACACACGCGCGCACACACACACACACACACACACACACACACACACACACACACATACGCACGCACGCACGCACCGCACACGTGTGCAGACGAAAGCACGAATGCATGCAAGGACAAAACTAGACATATGCTAGTCGAGTTCAGATTGTTGCAGAAGTTAAAAACCACGTAACTGAAAAGACTGTCCTCGAATAAGGAGAGCGTGGCCATTGTAACAACACTGATAGGGAATGAGTTCCACATATATGCTCCTAAGAAAGAAAAAAAAAATGTTTTAAATATATCAATTCTAGGTCTTGGTAACAATAACCTCTGGTTCGAGCTAGACTTCTTCAGGGATGATTTTGTGAGCAGTTAAGTCAGAGATGATGGCATTTTATCGTTCGAAATTTTGTATATCAATGTACTTTTTGTTAAAGCGGATATGTTCAAAAAAAAAAAAAAATGGTAGGATGATGTGTAACTGTTTCATCTATTGTTATGTCGACAGGTGTGGGTGGATCAGGCAACCTAAGTTTGGCTGCTCTCTCAGTACATGGAGTCTGATCTTTGTTGCAGATGCACACCAGCACGTTCATCTTAAGCACTGGAAGCCTAATCAACATGAGATCTCATGTGGACATTGTAGAATATTTTACGGGAAATAGTATCAGCGAAATGTTTTAGTTTCTCTCACACGCCCCGGAGAAAGAAAAAAAAAAAGAAGGAAAATACGTCTTTTTTTTGTGCACTTTGAACCCACATTGAAACTTCACCTTTGCATGGTGCTTGCTCCTCATTGGTCAGTTTTCTTTAAATTGTGCTTTGTGCTCTGGAAAAAAAAAAAAAAAAGAGACTGCCTGATTCTTCAACGGAAGCAGCGGACTAGAAAGGAGAGAGACTTGTAAGAAAAAGATTAGCTAGAAGGAGAAGAAGAGGACAAAGAAGTGTAATAGTGTAGAGAGAGAGCTGAACTCTCAACTTGTGTATTCTGGATCTGGATCTGGCTGTATACGCCGCTGAACCAACTTGATTATATTGCGACGGAAAACAGAGAGAGCGCAAAAAAAAAAAAAAAAAAAAAAAAAAAAATCCAAAAAGGGACCCCACCCCCACCTTTCCCCACCTACCTCGCCTAACTAACTAATGTGCAGCATTCGGTTAGTGGAGGGCTGCAAAACTGCCAAGTATTGTTGAGTCTAGGGTGCGTATTGGACGTGTGAACATATTCCATAATTTTCAGTACAGGGTTACATCACTAAGTAGAATTTCGATCGTTTGATTTAATATATATTTGATATATATATATATATATATATATAAGAGAGAGAGAGAGAGAGAGAGAGAGAGAGAGTTGAACTCTCAACTATTTGTATCGTTGTGTAATGTTGATTCTAGGGTGTTTGGACGTGTGAACATATTGGATAATTTCAAATACAAGGTTTTGTTGCAAACTCGAATTTCGATCGTTTATATTCGTTTAGATCGTGATGGGAACTATTTCCAGATTCAACCCAGTTCAAAAAAGAAGTTTTAGCAACGAAGTCTTTTATTCAGCCCTTTCTGTCATAGATGCAAACAAATGACATGTTGTCTTGATGGGCGAGAGGTCAGAGTGCAGATCTGTTCTAATCAATCATCTAATGCCATTATCATCTGTCAGGCTTCGGTTGTCTGCGCTTTTCGGAGCATTTTTCTATTTTTATTTCAGTTCTTACTTCTGGTCATGCCGATCGGGCTGCGGCCCCATTTGACCTTGTGAAGGGTTCACTGGTCACACCCCGATTGAACCCCGATTGTTGATTCCCAAGCGACTACACAAGTCTGTTACTTCAGGGCTCAGTGTCCGTCCTCGCCTGAACTGGCGTCAGCAAGCAACAGAGACCATAGTCTGGAACACTATCCGTGTCAATGTGTGGTTGCTCTGGTGATGCCAGAGCAGTGTAACACCGGCTCCACACGCCCACTCTCTCAGGATGTTTGTCCTCGTCTGCCACATCAGCACCTTTGAATGTTGACGTTAAACCTGAATGGAGCAAACAACGCAAACCAGGCTAAACGTTCTGTTCCTGAATACCTCGCTCGATAAGTTTCTCCGCTACCTATACGCCGCACCAATGACTGACTGCCAGTGTGTGTAACAGCTGAACGAAAAAAAAAAAAAAAAAAAAAAAGAACTTAACAAAAACTAGGCCTGAAATGGAGTGCCAGTGTGATTCACCCTTTTGGTGGTACGTGGCGATTGTTGAGAGCGTGGCGGCGGGGCTGGCACTGGCAGTGGCGTGTGGTCTGGCGTGGTACTGGAAGACTCAAGCCAAGGTGGACGCTCTCACTGGACTGCTCAACAGACGTGCTTTCTGGGACAAGGTGGAGAAAAGACTTGCTGAAGAAGGAAGAACCCTGCTGTTTGCTGTTTGTTGACCTTGACGATTTCAAGGCCGTCAACGACCAATATGGGCACGCCGTCGGGGACGAGGTGTTGAAGACCACGGCTGACATATGCTCCAGAATGGTCAGACGACAGGATTCCATTTGCCGCTTTGGTGGCGAAGAGTTCGTCGTCTACTTGCCCCAAACCCAGCTCTCTCAGGCCCGGCAGATCGCGGAACGCATCAGGAGAGGCATTGAGAGCTCGTCGGCTGTCGTCGGCGTCACGATCAGCATCGGCATTTCCGTCTGTGACGTCATTGACCGCTTGGACGACTTCCTGGAGCAGGCGGATCGCGCGTTGTATGAGGCCAAAAAAGAAGGGCAAGAACTGCGTTGTCCATGTTGGCTCTAACAAGCACAGCTAGTGTCTGGTGTGACGGTGAAGAACATTGAAAGCATACTGAAAAGAAAAAAGAAGACAACAACAAAAGAAAAAGGGGAAATAAAAGAGGTGGGTGGAGGGAGAGAGGGAGGGGAGGGGGCTGCATGCGGCATTTCTGACCAGCTCACCTCTAAAATCGTTGTGATCATCTTTGCTGAAGAATTGCTGGATGAAACTGACAATTGTTGGAAACGATAAATTTCCTCTGAAGTTGATTAGACATCATCTTTATGCGACTGTATGTGTGCTGTTTTCATCGGGAGAGACAGTCGGACGGACCAGTCATCGACATTCTTCTACAACCTGTCAGCACAGCTCTCGGCAGACGACACGCGGCAGGTGGGTTGAGAGCTTCACGGTGCCAGAGTTGTCTCCATTGAAACATCACTGGTTGCCCATGAAACGTGAGTCTCCTGATTTTTCTTGATCAACACAAAATCTGCACGCGCCTTTATGCTGCGTTTAAGACAACAGACCCACTAATTCTTCTTCTTTTCTTTTTTTTTTCACGACAAGAACATGCTTCATTCAATTGTTATGATTCTCATCTTTCGGTAAGAAGACAAACTTCTTGTGAGCAGACACCAGATATTCCGAATCGCCTTTGAACTTTTACTCTAATCATACCCCCGGGAGCCTGACCTTGTGCTTGATCCTGTGCTGTTCGTATTGTGTGCAACTTTTCTGACACGTCACACTGACATACACTCTGTCCGCCATGAAGTGTGTACAGACAACACCCAGTTGAAATGAATTCTGTTTTTGTTTTTTTTAATTACCGTGATGAGGTGGAGGAGGAGAAGGAAGATGAGGAGGGGGGGAGAAGGAGGAAGAGGAGAATCTATGTAGCGCCTATCCTCGGTTAGAGACCAAGCTCAAAACGCTTTACAATACTCCTCTCCTTTACACAACGAGCTGCCTACCTGGGTAGAGCCGACTGAAGACCTGCCTGCTGACGCTTCCTCTAGTCGTTTCTTGCGTCATTCAGTTTGTCAGTCGCCCAAGTTTTCATTCATATGTTCATTTCATCGATGCTTGTAATGTGTATAAGTGTCATCCACACCAATGTCAAACTGACCTTCTCTTCTGAAAGCTGGTGATGGGATTTTACTTCTGTGCAAGATGAAATGCGGGCATTCACACCTTGAACTTTATAGTCTCATTCGCAGAACTATTGGAGAAGACGAGTCAGAACCAATATCAACTCTGAGAGGGTCACATGCACGCTCGCATGCATGCATGCACGCGCGTGCGTGTGCTCACACACACACACACACACACACCCTGAGCTCAAACGGACTGGCGGAGATTCAAACCCCCAATCTTAGGATCACCAGGACCAAAAGTCCACAATTCTACCAACTGAGCTGTTGTGGGCAGGTCGTCAAAAGAAGAACAGGACTGAGGAACAGGGGCTGGCATCTGTAGACCATTGCGGCATGGGCACTCCTAATTGTAAGACATCCTCCGCTGAAGACCTGGGACAGGAGCTGACGGTGTCCTGTTGTCAGTGTGAAGATGACAGTGTCCTGTTGTCAGTGTGAAGATGACAGTGTCCTGTTGTCAGTGTGAAGATGACAGTGTCCTGTTGTCAGTGTGAAGACGACAGTGTCCTGTTGTCAGTGTGAAGATGACAGTGTCCTGTTGTCAGTGTGAAGATGACAGTGTCCTGTTGTGAGTGTGAAGATGACAGTGTCCTGTTGTGAGTGTGAAGATGACAGTGTCCTGTTGTCAGTCTGAAGCTGACAGTGTCCTGTTGTCAGTGTGAAGATGACAGTGTCCTGTTGTCGGTCGGTGAAGATGACAGTGTCCTGTTGTCGGTGTGAAGATGACAGTGTCCTGTTGTGGGTGTGAAGATGACAGTGTCCTGTTGTCGGTGTGAAGATGACAGTGTCCTGTTGTCAGCGTGAAGATGACAGTGTCCTGTTGTCAGTGTGAAGATGACAGTGTCCTGTTGTCAGTGTGAAGATGACAGTGTCCTGTTGTGAGTGTGAAGATGACAGTGTCCTGTTGTCAGTCTGAAGCTGACAGTGTCCATGTTGTCAGTGTGAAGATGACAGTGTCCTGTTGTCAGTGTGAAGATGACAGTGTCCTGTTGTCAGTGTGAAGATGACAGTGTCCTGTTGTCAGTGTGAAGATGACAGTGTCCTGTTGTCAGCGTGAAGATGACAGTGTCCTGTTGTCAGTGTGAAGATGACAGTGTCCTGTTGTCGGTGTGAAGATGACAGTGTCCTGTTGTCAGTTTTAAGATGACAGTGTCCTGTTGTCAGTGTGAAGATGGCAGTGTCCTGTTGTCAGTGTGAAGATGACAGTGTCCTGTTGTCAGCGTGAAGATGTCAGTGTCCTGTTGTGGGTGTGAAGATGACAGTGTCCTGTTGTCAGTGTGAAGATGACAGTGTCCTGCTGTCAGTGTGAAGATGACAGTGTCCTGCTGTCAGTGTGAAGATGACAGTGTTCTGTTGTGAGTGTGAAGATGACAGTGTCCTGTTGTGAGTGTGAAGATGACAGTGTCCTGTTGTCAGTGTGAAGATGACAGTGTCCTGTTGTCAGTCTGAAGATGACAGTGTCCTGTTGTCAGTGTGAAGATGGTAACGTGTTGTGCCCTTTTCAGCCAGAGCTGGTAGATGTCACCCTCCTCGGGTTATTTGTACAGACGTTGTCTCCACGTGATTTGGAAGTGGCTTTTAAAGAGGGTCAGGAGTTATCCTTCAAAACAGATTCGACAATATATGTCTTCACACTGTCTATAGTATACTGTGCCCTATTCTACACCTCTACCTCTTATTGGTTTTCAGAGCTGCTTTTATTTGTTGTTGTTGTTTTTTTTTTGTCTCGCCTCGTGTGTGTGTGTGTGTGTGTGTGTGTGTGTGTGTGTGTGTGTGTGTGTTTGTGTGTGTGTGTGTGTGTGTGTGTGTGTGTAAGTGCGCGCGCGCGCGCGCGCGTGCGTGCGTGTGTGCGCGCGCGCGCGTGTGTGTGTGTGTGTGTGTGTGTGTGTGTGTGTGTGTGCGTGTGTGCGTGTGAGCGTGTGTTTAAATGTAGAGTGGATAGGTGTTATGGACAGGAGAGAATGGAAAATTTCAGTATGTATTTGATACCAATACCCGTATGCATGTCAGAGGTAATGAGAAAACAATTACAATAATTGATTTCCATATGTTCGCTGTTTTCCCGGGGACGATGATTGTTTTCCTTGGGAAGACAAAGAAAATATCTGATATCCTTTCGCAGAATTGTTGGTAACAAGTGAGTCTCCTATTCTAAGTGTTCTTGAAGAATAACAATCTGTTTTAGTTTGGAAAACCTTATTTTTAAAAAAAAAGACACGATGTCAGCTTTTGATGCTTGTATATTTTCATAGCTTTGAGATGATGGCACGCGCTTGAGACGTATCATATTATCGCTATAATAAGTTTAAACGTTTGATATTTGACTGTTCTTGTTTGTTGGTTATTTGTATGTTTATTTAAATAGAGTGACCGCAGGCATGATGTCAGGCATAGTCTAATGGCGAAACAAATAAATGACAAGCTCCAACAGATTCTTCTCGTTTCGAGTTCGGATATCCTGCACGCAGGAGAAATTAAGTCGATAAACAATAAAGCTGAGGAGAAACGTAAGGACCGAAAAGGGAGCCAAACGACTAGAATAGATCGACTTTTCAGTCATTGTTTGTAGATTCAGATCTGTGACTTATATTCATTTTGGTTTTGCTTTGGACGTGTTTAGTATTGCATGACCTTAGTTGACGTTTGTGTAAACGTATTAATTCCAGAAGTTTCTCCACATTTCCAAAAGGTGCGAAAAGCTTTCAGAGCGGTCCAGACATTTTTACAGTGTTGTATGCGTTTTGACGAATTGTTCTACGTCAGTGTTCTCTCTCTTTCTTTAATGTTTTGAGCATTTTGATTGGTTATAAGATGTCATGGTTCCTGAGGCTTGTAGAAAGTCCCATGTATTTTGCGCACGAAAGGTGAACAGCCGGTTTAGAAAACTGCTAATGCCACTCTGAGCAATGAGGACTCGATCCGAGTCATCGTCAGATGGAGAAATCTATGATGATGCTGTGGATACTATTTCCCTTGATGGTCAAGATGATGACTTGTTAAAGGAGACAGAACAAGACTTGGACAATAAAGAGAAAACAGCTGACAAAGTGGCTGACTCAATGGCTGAGATCGTTAATAAAAAATTTGCAAAGGGGCTTTCTGAAACAAATTTAAAAGAAGGCTTGATAAATACCTACGCCCAGACAACTGCCCCAAGCTTCAGGTGCCCAAAGTGAATACAGAAATCTGGAAGGATTTACCAGTCACTGTCAAACAGGCTGATGTTAAGATGGCTTCAGTGCAGAGAGCTATTGTCAAAGCCACAGCGGCACTAGCACAGAGCACTCAGGCTATACTCGAAGCATATAGCAAGAAAAAAGTTGACTGATACGGACATCAAAGCCTCTGTCACTGATCAGAACGCTGATGCTCTGGCCTTGTTTAGGTCATGCATGTCACGAGCTGTCAGTAAAACGCAGACAGGTCCTGCGCCCCCATCTCCCCAGACAGCTGACAGGGTTGTGCAGTGAGAGTGTCCCCATTACTAGTCAGCTCCTTGGAGACAATCTGACTGCTCCCATCAAGGAGATCAAAGAGCTGGACAGACTGTCACGTGGTGCAGGCCCAATTCGTTATCAGCCCCATTATGACAACAGACAACGTAACTGACCATGGGCAGAAAGCCAACAACAAAGAAAAACGTCCTTTTTTTTTTTTTTAGGCCAGAGACAACAACTCTACGGTCATCAAAAGAAGTTCCAGGGGAACAGAAACGCAAGACAGTTCTACCAGAAGAAAGCTGGAGTGTGTGCCACTCTTGGATGGCCAGGTGAGACACACTGTCCCTCCTCATCTGCTGGATGACATGACACAGGAGGCTTTACTTTTTCAAGGTGGCAGGCTTACACAATATGTTGATAGATGGAAAAATTTGACAAAAGACCCTGAAATTTTAGGAACAGTACAAGGCGTGGGCCTTCAATTTGATTGTGATGATTGGCCAAATCAGACAGGATTACACTTTCCAGCCTGAGTTAAATGCATCATAAAAGAAAGTTATTGACAAAGAAATACAGAAACGTAGCCCAAAAGGTGTGATTTCAAAGTGGCAGGCTGAAGCAGAGCAGTTTGTGTCACGGTTTTTTTTTTCTTCCCAAGAAAGATGGAACTCATAGAATAATTCTGAACTTAAAGAAACTAAACAAAGATATCGTTTATTATCACTTCAAAATGGAAACCTTGCATACTGCTCTAAAACTAGTGTCTCCAAAATGCTTCATGGCTTCAATTGACTTGAAGGATGCATACTACTCAGTATCAGTCAAAGAGGAACACAGGAGATTTCTCAGAATTTGAGTGTGGATGGCCAGCTTTGGCAGTTTAACTATCTGCCTAATGGGCTGGCACTTGCACCACGTAAATTCACCAAGCTGTTCAAACCTGTGGTTGCCACCTTGAGAGGGGAAGGCCATCTTTCCTCAGTATTTGTGGATGATTCACTTTTGTTTGCAGAGACGAGAATGTCATGTGCCTCTAATGTGTTTAACACAGTGAAACTTCTGAGGTCTCTGGGATTTATCATCCATCCCCCAAAAATCAGTGCTAGAAACCACACGTCGCATTCAGCATCTGGGAGTTATCATTGACTCTGAGTCAATGACAGTGACTTTAACACCTGAGAGAGTAGCAGACATGGTTTCTTCTTGCCTGTCCGCTGTCAAGAAAGATATACAATGAGTATCAGGGAAGTTGCGAGAGTGATTGGGAAGATAGTGGCTTCCCTTCCAGCAGTGGTGTATGGGTCCACTTCACTATAGACAGCTGGAGAAAGAGAAAAAAAAAGACAGCACTGTTGCGGAATGCAGGGAATTTTGACAGACACATGACACTGTCGCCTCTTGCCAAAAGAGAACTGAATGGTGGGTCAACAACATTGAGACTGCTTATAATGTTATTCACCAAACAGAGCTAGATGTCACCCTGACCTCGGATGCATCAAAAACTGGATGGGGTTGTGCATGTGAACAGTCAAAATCTGGGGGAGAATGGTTGCCAGAGAAAAAGATTTTCACATCAACTATCTAGAACTTAAGGCAGCATTTTTTTTTGCTTTCAAATGTTTCCTAAATCAGGTTTATGGGCGACATGTCCGTATCATGATAGACAAAAACAGCTGCTGTTGCATGTATCAATCATATGGGAACAAGTCGTTCTGATTCATGTAATTTGATGACACAGATGATATGGAACTGGTGCATTGACAGTCACGTATGGTTGAGTGCTGCTTATAGTCCAGGTAAGGAACACACAGCAGCAGATGAGGAGTCAAGGAAAATAAACCTGGATGCAGAATGGAAGCTGAACACAGAAGAGCTTGACAAAGCATTGATACAATTGCATATGAAGCCTGACATTGATCTCTTTGCCTCTAGTTGAACAAGCAAATGCAGCGCTATGGTTCTTACAGACCTGACCCAAGCGCCTATGCAGTAGATGCATTTTTCTCTCCCTTGGAGTAACCTTCAATTTTATGCCTTTCCTCCTTTCAGCACGATCACGGCAGTGTGGGGAAGGTGAAGAGAGCGAGCGAGCGATGGGGGTAGTGGTGGTGCCCCGCTGCCAACACAAAGTCTGGTGGCCTCTGCTGACACAGCTGCTGACACAAGACCCAGCACTTCTGCTAGGCTAACACGAGACACCATCCTCTCCCTCCCCACGCGGCAAGGGAGAACGCACCCCCCCCTCTTCCCCGCCTTCAACTGATGGTATGCAAAGTATCCGGGAGCGGTACCAGAGGGAAGGCTGTTCCAACCAGGCAGCAACGCTAATCGTCAGTTCTTGGCGCCCCCCCCCCCCCCCCCCACACACACACAGACACACACGCACGCAGTGTACAACACCTACATTGCCAAGTGGAAGCAATACGCTGCAAAAAAAATAGTATCCCACATGATGTGCCGGACATTGTGCAGGCAGCAAACTTTCTTGCCGAACTTTTCAGTGCTGGAGCAAGCCACAGTGCTATAAACTCGGCACGATGCGCTTTGTCCGCCTATCTGCCATTAGTGAATGGATTTTCAGCGGGCAGTCCCCCAGTTATTTACAAACTTGTGAAAGGATCATTTGAACATAGGCCTCCCTTACCCCAATATAAGGACACTTGGGATGTAAATACTGTACTTAATTATTTAGATTGCTTATCTCCCATCAATCAGCTGACTTCGAAAGAACTGACTTTGAAAACTTGCATGTTGTTAGCTTTAGTTACAGGACAAAGAGGTCATGCTTTACACTCTTTGAAAACAAGTGATGTAATTGTAAAGATGTTTGAGTGTAAATGTGTGTTACAATTTTCATGTGTATTGAAAACAACAAAGCCAGGGAAACATACAGAACCAAACGAGATTGGCGCATTTGCAAAGGTTGAAAACCTGTGTCCAGTGAAACACTTGAAGCAGTATATTTACACAACTAAGGATCTCAGAGACAGTCACCAACAGCAGTTATTCATCAGTCACACCAAACCTCACGCACCTGTGGGTAAGCAGACATTCGCGCGATGGGTGTGAAAGAGGTGCTAGCGCGCTCAGGCATTGACACTGACCAGTACACAGCACACTCCACCGGGCTGCAAGCTGCAGTGCAGCCGCCCAGGCCGGAGTTTCATTGAAAACAATGTTGAAAGCAGCAGGCTGGACAAATGAAAAGACACTCTGTAAATACTATGAACAAACAGTGCCAGTTTCAGCCAGAAGGTACTTGATGGCTATATGAACAGTAAATGAAAATGATGAAGGATCATTGTAAATAAATGTGCGTGGCATTATATGTCTGGCCTATGATGTTGTTCATGTTGGCCACTATCCTCACTTTCTCTAAAGTCTCAACGTAGCTTCCCTTCCCGGGGCAATAGGCGAGTAATAATTAGAAAATTAAACTAGACCTACGCTAGGAGGTTGCAGTTTCACTGAAATTATTACGAGCCTATTGTGGAGGAAGGAGAAGTTACGTCCCTCCCAATAAGTGTTCGTAGTAATAATCATTTTGCTGTCCTCCCTAGAGGCGTAACTCTAGTGGCCACACAGCTCTGAAATTTGCCTGCAACGCTGTGCGCGCCAACACTCAACGTAACTTCGCCTTCCTCCACAATAGGCTCGTAACAATTTCAATTAAACTGCAACCTCCTAGCGTAGGTCTAGTTTAATTTTCTAAATAAAGTAGTGAACTCTTGCGGAAAAACAACCTTTAACAATTGTGTTGAGCAAGGTGCGGAATGTATGAGAAAAGAAATCGCAGTAAGATCTGATCAGAACGGAGACGACTGGTATGACAAAGAATGTAGAACAGCAAAAAACTATGTTGAGAAGGTTGTATAGAGTAGCCAATTATTCAGGCAACACGGTAGATCAAAATGCGTTTTTGCGTAGCACGTAGTGAATACAAGCACTTTTTAAAGCGTAAAGAAAAAGAATTCCACAGGGCTCTCTTAAAAAAAAAAGATATTATATAGAGAATCAGACACAATTCTGGGATAATGTATATAATCTCTCACTTAAGATAAAGCACTTTGGCAATAACATTTCAGTTGATGACTGGTTTCAACACTTTAAGGGACTACTGGACAAAGAATTTCTGGAAGAGGAGTGGGTGGGGTTGAGGAGTCCAACGACAATATTACGGACCAGTTTCAAGGGAAGAAATTGTGTTTGCTCGTAAAAAGATAGAATACAAGAAAGCTGCTGGCCAAGAAGGGACAATTGCAGAATGAAATGTGCAAGCGAATATCTGTTAGAATTTTTCGTTGTATTTTTAAGTGCATTGCTTCAGAGAGGTATTTTTTTTCGGAAAGTGAGACGGAAGGAACTGTGCTAGCATTATACAAAAGCTGATATCAACAATCCAAATAGCTATAGAGGCATTACTTTATGTGATACCTGTAGTGAAATTTACAGTACAGTCATGAATCGTCGTTTACGGGAATGGGTTGGAGAAAATAATATCACTGGGGAGCACCAAGCTGGAGTTAAAAAGAATCATTCAACCACTGACCACATCTTTACATTGTTAGCTTTACTGCAAAAACAGCTTTTTAAACGGAAATTGTATGTGACCTTCGTAGATTTGAAAAAGCCTTTGATTATTTATGTAAAAATTCTGTGGTGCATTCTCGTAAAAATGGAATAAAAGTACGACAGTACTACTGTATTCGAAGCGTTTACAATAATTTCAAAATTAGGGTTAGACGTGGATCTGAATTATCAGACCATTATCAAAACAGGTAAAAACAGGGCGATGTATGTAGCCCAGTTCTGTTTTCCCTTTTCATAAATACACTAGGTTTGGAAGTTACTGAAAACGGTAAGCATGGGGCTTCATTCATAGTCGATTATTTTGACTTATTTCTCTTATTACTTGCAGATGATGCAGTGTTATGGGCAGAAACAGTGACTGGACTTCAGACACTGTTGAATAGTTTACAGGCAGCTGTGGCTTGTCTTTCTCTGAAGGCAAACATTAACAAAAGCAGCATTTTTGTCTTGAGAAAAGATGGTTATTCAGCGGCAAGGGAAAGGTGGACATGTAATAATACGAAATGCCTGTTGCAAGTGCATATAGATACTTAGGCATATTGTTTACTACAAGACTCAGTTTCACTTCAACTGTAATGACTTAAGTAAAGCGAAAGCTGTTGCATTCTGTAGCTTATATTGCAGAAATGTTGTGTTTTGAATACAAATAGTTTGATTCTATTTTTGAGATTATTTGATTCTCAGATTCAGGCAAGAACTCTGTAGGGCGAGGAGCTTTGGGGTTGGATGTTGCAGCATCTCTATGGGAAAAAGTACAGTCCTTTTCCTTAACGAAGTTTTTGGGGTTGAAATGCGGACACCAAATGACCGTGTATGTGAGAAACCAATGGACATCGATTTGTATAAACTCTCTTAATTCGTTGCATCCGTTACTGGCAAAAATTACCGTCGATGGATGGCAACAGACTGCTACAAAAGGCTTACAAAAATCTTCTTTGATTTAGATACACGTGACAAAAGAAACTGGGTGTCAAACATTCGTTGCAAGTTGTGTCAGTCTGGTTTTGGATTCGTATGGGGAAACCGAGGAGTTCACAATATCAAACACTTTTTATATTGATTTAAAGGCAAAGTTTCATTGGCTCCTGGAAAGTCTCCTCTTTCAGGTGAGGACAGATCTTTTCAACTACTTTTTGTATATTTTCCTTCTCCACTTTCACAACCAATGCAGTCTGTCAAATTCGCACCACATCGAGCTCTTGCTTTTACAACATCATAGATACTTCAAATATATTTGTACAGTTTTTCCTTTAATGCCATTTTAAAGCAAAATAGGCCAGAGATGATGCCTGTTAATAGAATCAAACGCTTTTTCAAAATCTACAAATGCTACATACAATTTGCGATTGTAAAAAAATGTTTTTGCACAAGAGCTAACAAAGTAAACATGTGGTCCACAGTTGAGTATCCTTTCTTAAAACCAGCCTGATTTCGGGCTGTGATGTCATTTTCATCTACCTATTCTTGTAATCGGCTGTTAATAATCGTGCTAAAAAATTTACTGCTAATATCGCTAAGTCACCTTTCTTTTTTTAAGATAGTCAAAATGAAAGACTCAGTCCAATGTTAAGGGAATGTGCCACCATCGAATAACTTGTTGAAAAATTCAAGAAAGAACAGCACTACCTCTTCACATGAATACTTAAACAATTCGCCTATTATACTATCAGGACCAGCTGTTTTACGGTTTTGAAGTGTTCTTACTGCTAGCAACACTTCATCTGTAGAAATTGGGCAGTTCACATCTACATGAAAAAAATCATCATTTAGAACATCATTTGCATCTGCTTGTAACAAAGTTTGAAAATGCTGGAACCACGTATTAGCAGATATGGTGTTTCTTATCTGTTTACATTTAAGATTAATTTTACGAACGGTATCCCAGAATTCCTTTTGACTTCTTGTTGACATAATTAATTTATCTAATAATAGTTTGTTTTAACTCCTTCTGTTTTTTTTTTGTTTTGTTTTGCTTTTTCTTTAATAAATTTTTATACTCTGCTCTTGAAATGACATATTCTTGGACATCTTCGGGATCTTTCGAACGACAGCTAGTTCTCAATAAACGTCTAATATTTTTCTTTTAGTCACCGTACATACCCAATCAAACCAATCACCGCGTATTTTCGTTCTGCTTGGGGATATTGCATTTTCATACAGTCGGCTCTTTTCTTAATGCAATAATTAAACACATCTAACGCTTCATCAACATCAGTTTCTATAACAAAACCCCATTGTAATATTTAATTTTGCACGCACTTTATCACTACAAAGAATACCTCCATATAAATGTTCATGTTCTTCATTCCAGACATATTTTTCTGTTATTAAATCACCATTGCTTTTATCAGTATTAAATCTATTTTGACATGGAAAGGAAACACGAACGCAAGTGGGCAAGTGGTCAGACTCCATACGCTCCACAACAGAAATTCACACATGTCATAAACAAGCGCAAGAAGGTCATTTGAAATATGAAATAATCGTTCACACAGTTTCCAGAATCAGATATGTATGCATAGCAACCATTTTGGTCGCCCTTACACACGCCATTTAGTATACACAATCACATAGCAGTGCACATATCTAAAAGCAACTTGCCATAATAAGAGCGATTCACATTAGCAGGCTGGCTTTTGTATTCTACATCTTGGCCAGTATCTGCACGTAAATTTTAAGAAATGTTTGATGCTCTACTATTCAAGTCGCCATTCAGATCAACATGTGCTTCTCTGCTTAATACGCAATCAACCAGAAAATCTTCAATTAAACTAGTTCCATGAAATGTTTGATGCTCTGCTATTCAAGTCGCCATTCAGATCAACATATGCATCTCTGCTTAATACGCAATCAACCAGAAAATCTTCAATTAAACTAGTTCCATTGTCAACATTTAAATGAGCGTAAAACTGTTTTGTTTCTGGTGGATCGTACGAGCGTACATTGCGAACTTCTTTATCTGTTCCGAACAATTGTTTCTCAATCAAAAAGGTAAAAAAAAAATTGATATAATCAAGATTTATCACTTTCACAAAGGAAGCAAATTCATTTCTTACAAGGCAGATTATTCCTCCGTATCGTCCTCCTTGTTTCGTGAACTTTATAGCTGGCTCGAGAAAAAAGTTTAAACCAATGAAAAAAAATACTGGGTCACGTTCCTCCATGAAAGTTACGGATAAACAAACAAAATCAAATCTACATAAGAATGAAATCAATTCATGCTCAAAAGGTTTAGAAAGCAAACCATTCACATTATACACGACAAACAAAAGGTTTCTGTACACCAC
>JADBJO010002647.1:265000-267500 GCA_016801955.1 Conus betulinus
CATACCTTTCAGCCAGACGCTACGCGCTCGCAGGTTATGCTGCTCGACGGACGAAGCCTTCGCCCTTCATTGCCAAGAAATCTCCAAGCACTTTCAGCGAAGAGGATACAATACCCACACCATCCAGAAAGCCACTGAAACAGTCGGCAGCATCCCACGTAATGAGACCCTTGAATATAGGCCCCAAGCTGCCAAGAATAAGGTCTCGTTCATCATCACTCACAACCCTGCCAACCCTCCTCTACATCAGTGGCTGCAACAACAGCAGCCAGCCTTACATGACAGCAGCAGGATGAGACAGGCCATGCCAGAGCTCCCCATAGCAGGAGAAAGAAATTCATGAAACATCCTGATGCCTTCCATGCTTCCTCCACATGAACCCTCCACTGACAACCTGGGAGGCCACTTATATACCGGAAAAACGCTATGTCATCTGTAAGAAGTATGCAGTAGAGGCATGTCAGTTCACCAGTGACGTTAGTGGCGAGACATTCACCATTCGCCATGAGATGTCCTGCAGCACAAAACATCGTGTACCTGCTCTACTGCACCAAATGCAAGGGAGCTCAGTACGTAGGAGAAACACGCACCTCGCTTAGACAACGCTTCTACTTACATAGGTCACACATCCAGAACAATGCAGGCACCCACACATCATTTTAAGATGCAAAACCACTCACTTTAAGACATGCGTTGCATGCCTATTGAAAAAACAGTATGTAGACAGTGACATTCATGGAGATCTTAGAGAAAAATTCTGGATTCGTAAGCTACAAACAGAACATCCGCAAGGCCTGAACATACACTACTGACCATTAAACACACATGCTGAGTTCCCTGGCGTTTAATAACTACTCAGATGTTCCCTCTGGTACGACTACCATGATGAGAGATGGTCACAGCAGGATGATGTTTCAGACTCTGTGTCACCTGGTGATCACATCTCTCTCAGGACGGAAATCTTTCAGCATCGACCCAATGATGTCTCTCCACTTTTGACATGAACTAAACGAAGCTGTCATCCTTGAAAAAGAGCTGTCGCTCGAAATGTTGGAACATATTTGTTTACATTGCTTGTTTTGCCTTTTCACTTCAATTCTCTCTCTCTCTCTCTCTCTCTCTCTCTCTCTCTCTCTCTCTCTCTCTCTCTCTCTGTGTGTGTGTGTGTGTATATATATATATATATATATATATATATATATAAAAGCCAGGTGATTAAAAGAGGTTCTAAAAATCCCTACAAATTTGTTTTGAGCTTGTCTGCTCTCATCAGGATAATGCCTGGGTCGCCTACCGCCGATGTTATATAGCTTGTAGGGCCCTGCTTGCACATGCGGATTGGCTGCACGTGTTTTCTGTGTTTCAGGTAAATGTCAGGGGTGCGTTTTTTTGACAACGATTTCCATTTGTGCCTGCAGTTGTTTACTGTTTCAGTTTTGGTATTTAGAGTTGCTAAGTGGGGTTTACATAGTATTAACCAGTTTTCAGTTAGGCATAGGTTGCATCTTTTTGAAGTATTATTGTATGGTGATGCTCTTTTTATGATTTTCAAAGATATATTGTAGTTTTATTTTTTGTCTTTAAGTCTCTGAAAGTATTTGCTCAGTTCTGTTTGGTTTTTGTATTTTTCTTTATTAAATGACTGTTTATGGTTTGCATATCTGGTTTTGAAGTGGTTAACCGTAATCCCTATATATGTTTCTTTTTCATGTTCTGATGTCACAGTGGCTTGGTATACAATATTATTATAGAAGCATTTGTTGCTTAAGGGGCACAGTGCAAAAGAACACAAACTGTCAAAAATATTCAACTAAACACTATCAAACTATCATATTCATGTACACCCAGCCTTAAAACTGTAATTGATTCATCTAACAAAATGAAAACCAACACAGCAAAGAAGGGTGAGGAAAGGAAATCTTGCAACTGCACTAAAAAAAAAAAAAAAAAAGTGCCCCTTAAGCAACAGATACCTCTATAATAATATTGTATACCAAGCCACTGTGACATCAGAACATGAAAAAGAAACATATATAGGGATTACGGTTAACCACTTCAAAACCAGATATGCAAACCATAAACAGTCATTTAATAAAGAAAAATACAAAAACCAAACAGAACTGAGCAAATACTTTCAGAGACTTAAAGACAAAAAAAATAAACTACAATATATCTTTGAAAATCATAAAAAAGAGCATCACCACAGATGCAACCTATGCCTAACTGAAAACTGGTTAATACTATGTAAACCCCACTTAGCAACTCTAAATACCAAAACTGAAATAGTGAACAACTGCAGGCACAAAATGGAAATCGTTGTCGAAAAACGCACCCCGAACATTTACCTGAAACACGTGCAGCCAATCCGCACGTGCAAGCAGAGCCCTACAAGCTATATAACACATCGGCGGTAGGCGACCCAGGCATTATCCTGATGAGAGCAGACGAGCTCGAAACACAATTTGTAGTGATTTTTTAAGAACCTCTTTTAATCACCTGG
>JADBJO010002647.1:272500-277500 GCA_016801955.1 Conus betulinus
AGTTACCTTCGTTGTCTTCTTTCTCGTCATTATCGGCACTATCACAATCATGGCCTCAAAGTTACCTTCGTTGTCTTCTTCTTTCTCGTCATTATCGGCACCATCACAATCATGGCCTCAAAGTTACCTTCGTTGTCTTCTTTCTCGTCATTATCGGCACCATCACAATCATGGCCTCAAAGTTACCTTCGTTGTCTTCTTTCTCGTCAGTATCGGCACTATCACAATCATTGAATCAAAGTTACCTTCGTTGTCTTCTTTCTCGTCATCATCGGCACTATCATCGGCACAATCACAATCATTGCCTCGAAGTTACCTTCGTTGTCTTCTTTCTCGTCATTATCGGCACTATCACAATCATGGCCTCAAAGTTACCTTCGTTGTCTTTCTTTCTCGTCATTATCGGCACCATCACAATCATGGCCTCAAAGTGACCTTCGTTGTCTTCTTTCTCGTCATCATCGGCACTATCACAATCATGGCCTCAAAGTGACCTTCGTTGTCTTCTTTCTCGTCATTATCGGCACCATCACAATCATGGCCTCAAAGTTACCTTCGTTGTCTTCTTTCTCGTCATTATCGGCACCATCACAATCATTGCCTCAAAGTTACCTTCGTTGTCTTCTTTCTTTCTCGTCATCATCGGCACTATCACAATCATTGCCTCAAAGTGACCTTCGTTGTCTTCTTTCTCGTCATTATCGGCACCTTCACAATCATTGCCTCAAAGTGACCTTTGTTGTCTTCTTTCTCTCGTCATCATCGGCACTATCACAATCATTGCCTCAAAGTTACCTTCGTTGTCTTCTTTCTCGTCATTATCGCACTATCACAATCATGGCCTCAAAGTTACCTTCGTTGTCTTCTTTCTCGTCATTATCGGCACCATCACAATCATGGCCTCAAAGTTACCTTCGTTGTCTTCTTTCTCGTCAGTATCGGCACTATCACAATCATTGAATCAAAGTTACCTTCGTTGTCTTCTTTCTCGTCATTATCGGTACTATCACAATCATTGCCTCGAAGTTACCTTCGTTGTCTTCTTTCTCGTCATTCTCGGCACTATCACAATCATGGCCTCAAAGTTACCTTCGTTGTCCTGTTCTTTCTCGTCATTATCGGCGCTTTAATATCAGCAAAATGCAGCCAGACTTACGTGTGTTGTGGGATCACATCATTTGAACTGGAACTTGTGTGAAAATGTCACAACTACAAAAACATGGATAACGACTACCACTACTATTACTTCCACGACAACGATGACGACACGTACCCACATTAATAGCCGTGCCCAGTGCTGCTCCTGAAACTACAATTGCAACAACACCTGCTACTTCTGATAGCTGTCCCGTGCTGCTGCTGCTGCTGCTGCTGCTGCTGCCACTGAGGATTTCCTACAGTTCTGGCAGCTGTTGCTACACCAAGAACTACATCTTCATCTTCTGTCACTTCTCTTTCTGCTGTTACTCCCGCTGCTGTGAGAACTGCTGATATTACTATCACTGTTGCTGTTTTCCTGCTGATGCTGCTGTACTAGCGTTTCACCAACAACTACATCTTCACCTTCAGTCATCTGCTACTAATGTCACTGCTGTGATATCTACAGCTATCACTATCTCTGTGGTTGTTGCTGTGTCTGTATGCAAAACGCCTAGATCGTATGCTGATGTCTCTTTTAATACATGTATATACCATTAATATGTAACGGTGTACACTTACGGCGAACTTGCACACACACACACACACACACACACACACACACACACACACACACACACACACACACACACACACACACACACACACACACACACACACACACACACACACACACACACACACACTCACAAATTTGGCCATGCGTAATAAAAAAAAAAAATGTGCATGTACACATGCGCACGCGCATACACACACTCACCCACACTTGCACTCTCTCTCTCTCTCTCTCTCTCTCTCTCTCTCTCTCTCTCTCTCTCTCTCTCTCTCTCTCTCTCTCTCTCTCTCTCTCTTTCTATCTATCTATCTATCCATACGCACACACACACACACATACACACTGACTGACTGACTAAAACCAGTGTATTGTCATGGTTGTACTGACAAACACAAACACACACACACACACGCATGCGCACGCGCGCGCTCGCACGCGCGCGCGCGCGCGCGCACACACACACACACACACACACACACACACTGACACTGAGAGAGAGAGAGAGAGAGAGAGAGAGAGAGAGAGAGAGAGTTCCAGACGCAGCAAGACAGACAGACAGACAGAGGGGACTGACAGACACATCTGCAGAAGGACAGACGGCAAACTCACAATAGTGTTTCCCGTAGTATCCACCATGGTAGAAGCGACGGCCGCCCCTGGAGCCCGAGTAGCCAGGCCATAACCACGATGCCCGTATCCTCCGCCGTGGCCTCCTCCGTAATATCCGCCATATCCGCCGTAGTAACCCGCTGAGGACAGTGCGATCAGTCCCACCAAGAGCAGAGCAAAGAGGACGAACTTCATCTTGGTGTCCTGGAGAGTGCGATAGAAAGTGAAAGGTGCCATATGACTCTTACAACACGCAGCAAACCAACAGAGAAAGAGGCAACATGATCATGAAAACGAACTGCATGACACTGATAATGTCATGATAACCAACGGGGAGATAGACAAATTATGGAAACGAGCTACATGACTCTTTTACAGAGAAAAAAAAAGCAGCCAGGAAGATAGAAATGTCAAGCAAAACGAAGTACTTAACGCTTATAATAGAAAAACGAACAGGAACATAGAAATATTGAGGAAACGAAGTGCATGGTACTTACATTAGAGAGAAAACGAACATGGGGTTAGGAAGACCATGACAAAATCTGCCTCTTACACTCAGGAAACAAACACGGGGTTAGGAAGACGATGGCAAGAACTACTTCTTAAACTCAGAAAACCAACAGGGGGACAGGAGGACCCTGACAAAATCTCCTTCTTACACTCAGAAAACAAACAGCGGAATGTAAAGACCATGACAGAAACTGCCTTTGACATTCACGAAGGGAAGGGAAAGGTGCACAGAGACCACGGACACCAAACGAGTCATGTGACTACTGAAAGGATGCAAAGATCGTCATCAAAAGCAAAGGAGATGGCTGAAGGGGGCCTGTCAAATAGGTATTGGCCACAACACATGCACACAAAGAATTACGTTAGCTTCTATCCGAACGTTTAAAGTTTTCTTCGTGTTTCTCTTTTTTAGATGTATTTATTTTCAATGTTGAGTCCAAAGACAGAAACAAAATTACCGTCAGCGTCTCCCTTCTAGCGGATGTATGCCGAAAATTTGGGAACGATCGTATCCTCTGGTCTGAAGCAGATGGACGCTATCTCCTGGTCACTTGTAACCCATCAAGAATTATTTGGAAATATATTGTATATCAAACATGAAAATGGACACATTCTTTCAAAGGACATGATCTCATTAAAGAATAATTTTCAATAAAAATTAAGATAAAGAATTTCTCATTAGTTTTATGTACAGTCGAATCCAGTTGCTGTTGTTTTGTTAATCATACTCCAAATGAGAGAGGAATAAAAACAAAGCTCCCAACTTCTCTGATCCCAGAGTCTGACTTGTATCAAAGTTTATTCACCGACACACAGTAGTTCATACATGTAGCCTCATCAACAGCTGTAAGCATCCTTTGTGCTTAGCAAGATCACTTGACGGGATCACAACAGACAGAGAGACAGGCAGCTATTTATTTCTTACCTGGATTATAACACAGTATCACATCACGCTGAGTGATCGAAGATTTACATCCGAAAAAGGTACGGTGGTAATAAGCTTAGACAGAAGCTGTAAATGTAAATTCCACTTACTTGTGTGATGAAAATGCACATGTATTTCATACCTGTGAAATACAGTCACTAGCAGATTGTCCTACAATGTGGTATCCATTTCGCTGACTGTGCTGTTATTGGACACAGCCTGCAGTATTTGTGGTCTCCCAGATATCACAGAGTATAAATGACAGTTTGAAAAAAAAAAAAAACTTTTAATGTAAGGTTAGGGATATGCATGAAAAGACACTGAATTCTCACAGTCTGTATTCCATCACGGTGAGGTGAGAGCTTCCATCGGTGTGCTGTCTGTCTGTCTGTCTGTCTGTCTGTCTGTCTGTCTGTCTGTCTGTTTGTCTGTCTGTCTATTTGAAAAAAGCACTGTTGTGTTTTCTAAGTTATCAGTCTAGCGGTAACGCTTTCGTCGAATCTATGAATTACTGTCTGGAATGTGTCTGTAAGGCACATTTTAATGTCCCTTGGTGTACGCATACGACCTCATATCTCTTTAAATCTTTTGACAAATTGATTACAGTCTTGTGGTCCGTATGTTTCTCATACACATGTACGCATGTATATATTTTCACACACACACACACACACACACACACACACACACACACACACACACACACACACACACATATTTTGAAAACATATTTGGATGGAGGCGATGAACACCAACACTTTCTAGAACAAGCAAATATGCTAGCAAACCCTTTTCGCTCTTAAATGTTGTTTTTAGAACAGGTTTTCTTTATTTCGCCAACTACTGACATGGGCCAAATATTCCTGAAACCTGCCACCTTTGCTATTCACAGTTTCATTCATGTTCTGAGAGAGAGAGAGAGAGAGAGAGAGAGAGAGAGAGAGAGAGAGAGAGAGAGAGAGAGAGAGAGAAAGATGAGGTTTCCAGCGACTACTGCATGATGCGGGGAATGTGGACAGTGAATTTATAGATGTAAGACAAACCTGTATGTGTGTGTGTGTGTGTGTGTGTGTGTGTGTGTGTGTGTGTGTAATAACCAGGCTAAATACAGGCGAAAACAAGTGTATGTAAACAGACTAATCAATCTTTCAGTCTGTTAGAAGACTTTCCATAGTGGAAGGAAATTTGGTCAGAGAAACACATTGTAAGTTAGCCTACTGGGAACATCAAAATGTCTTTCAG
>JADBJO010002647.1:282500-285000 GCA_016801955.1 Conus betulinus
TAACTGTTATATATATATATATATATATATATATATATATATATATATATATATATATATATATATATATATATATATATCTTGGTATTTATTTTTATACTCAGCTCAGTTTTTGTGGCTGCTTGTAAAGATCTCGCTAGTAGGGCAAGAAATGCATTACTATTTATTCTGCAACGATTGTACAAACTTTATAACACTTCGCTTAAAGTAATGTTCATTTTTTTTCTCAGGTGCAGCCCATTGCACTCCATGGTGCTGAATGTGGGGGGACTGGATGCGGCCGCTGTTCATATTGAAAAGGTTCATTTGTATGCTGTTAAAAAGTTTTTAGGATTCCATTGATTCCACACCTAACGAGTCAGTTTATGGAGATACCGGACGTTATCCTAGTCATATAAATTCACGTGTGTAATGTTATACTGGCTAAAGATATTACGGATACCTGATAACAGGTTACCCTCGAAAGCTTATACAATGTTTGTTTTGGTTGGATTAACGTAGTAAGACCCCATGGACGCCACAAGTGTTCGTAAGCTACTATATAGAAAAGGCTTTGGATTTGTATGGCTAAACCAGGGTGTGGAAAATGTAAAACACTTTTTTTGCAAATATGTCGTCAGAGACTCATTGATAACAGATGGCAAAACTGGCGTGAAAATATCAGGAAAGTGATAGGTTTTCGTGGTACAGAACGTTTAAATCATCTAATACTTGGTGTTAAAAATTACATGACGAAGTTCAGATTTGGTGTGTCAGACATAGCAGTGCATCGTCAACGGTATAATGTTATTTCTGACAGCAGTTTGTTATGCCCGCTCTGTCAAAAGGCAAACGATGACGAAGTACACTTCTTGTTCCTCTGCCCTGTTCTCAGTGACTTACGGCAGGAATATAATCATGTCAGTTTCGTGTCATCCTACCAATGGCGAATGAAAATGAAATGATTGTGAGGGATTTATGCATATATCTGTATATAGATTTTAAGAGGCGAGCTGTTATGTTTACTTAAATAAGCGTATGAAGGCGCCGATGTTGTATGGATTCCGCTTTACTAGAATGCGGTAAAAACCTCAGTCAGTAGATTGTACTTCAAGCGCTTGGTATAACGGATTAATTCTACCTCATGCATTTTTTTTTTTTTTTTTTGGTTATGTTATTGTCGTTGTTACACTCACCATGTTTTGTTTTGAGAATAATCCCCCCTTCAGAAGGGGCTGTGGCCTATCCTCAAATAAATTTCATTTCATTTCATTTCTCTCTCTCTCTCTCTCTGTCTCTCTCTGTCTGTCTCTGTCTCTCTCTCTCTCTCTCTCTCTCTCTCTCTCTCTCTCTCTCTCTCTCTCTCTCTCTCTCTTCTCTCTCTCTCTCTCTCTCTCTCTCTCTCAACGTTGTTCTCTTTTAACTGGAGTAAAAGGTACTGAACGTGAAGACAGAGGAAGGCAGCATGGTGCTGACAACAAGACAATAAAGAAAGACGAAGACAGTATGGAGCTGACACAGCGTGAAACAACAGCAATGGTCCTAGAGAAAGAAACAGAAAGCACGGTGCTGACACAACGTGAAACAACAACAATGGTCATACAGAAAGAAACAGAAAGCAGCGTGAAACAACAACAATGATCATAGAGAAACAGAAAGCAGCGTGAAACAACAACAATGATCATAGAGAAAGAAACAGAAAGCACGGTGCTGACACAACGTGAAACAACAACAATGGTCATACAGAAAGAAACAGAAAGCAGCGTGAAACAACAACAATGGTCATGGAGAAAGAAACAGAAAGCACGATGCTGACACAACGTGAAACAACAACAATGGTCATAGAGAAAGAAACAGAAAGCAGCGTGAAACAACAACAATGGTCATAGAGAAAGAAACAGAAAGCAGCGTGAAACAACAACAATGGTCATAGAGAAAGAAACAGAAAGCAGCGTGAAACAACAACAATGGTCATAGAGAAAGAAACAGAAAGCACGGTGCTGACACAACGTGAAACAACAACAATGGTCATAGAGAAAGAAACAGAAAGCAGCGTGAAACAACAACAATGGTCATAGAGAAAGAAACAGAAAGCATGATGCTGACACAACGTGAAACAACACACAATGGTCATAGAGAAAGAAACAGAAAGCAGCGTGAAACATCAACATGGTTTTAGAGAAAGAAACAGAAAGCATGATGCTGACACAACGTGAAACAACAACAATGGTCATAGAGAAAGAAACAGAAAACAGCGCGAAACAACAACAATGGTCATAGAGAAAAGAAACAGAAAGCATGATGCTGACACAGCGTGAAACAACAACACTGGTCATAGAGAAAGAAACAGAAAGCAGCGCGAAACAACAACAATGGTCACAGAGAAAAAGAAACAGAAAGCACGATGCTGACACAGCGTGAAACAACAACAATGGTCATAGAGAAAGAAACAGAAAGCAGCGCGAAACAACAACAATGGTCACAGAGAAAGAAACAGAAAGCACGATGCTGACACGGCGCG
>JADBJO010002647.1:290000-296505 GCA_016801955.1 Conus betulinus
TCACACACACACACACACACACACACACATACAGAGATAAAGCCACAATGTACAAGAACCATCATTCCACTCACTGCTTTATTCTACAGTCTAATAAAACATTTCAACCAATGTTCATACATACGTACTCATTCAATAAATAGTGTCAATTCTAAGAACAGTGTGAGACAGGTTGGAAATGTAAAGACACAGGGGGGGGGGGGGGGGGGGGAAGAAGAAGAAGGAGGATGAATTCAGACATATCAAAACAAAAAAAAAAAAAAAAAAAAAAAAAAGAAGGAAAAAGGCATTTGAGAAAAAGTTATTAATTAACATTTTCTGTCAAAGCATTTTGATCTTTCCTTCTGGACGGAAGAGTGAGATACGTCACAGGTTATCAGATATAAGATCACAGGTTATCAGATATAAGGTCACAGGTTATCACATATAAGGTCACAGGTCATTAGATATACTTACTATTAGATTCCTCAAATGCCTATCAACCATCTGAAATTGACAGGCACTTCACAAACAAAAGTAATTATAATTTACACGGACGGAAAAAGTAAATGAATGTTGACATTAATCAAGAATAGTTGCTTTAGTTTACAGGTAGAGTCGACTATACAGTAAATGCTGTCTAACTATGGTATCAACTTAACTTCTAAATGGAAAAAGAATCCCAGACAAGCTAATTCTCAGCACACACACCCATACTCACCACCCAAACCCTCCCCCCCCTGCCCTCCCCTACCAACTTCCAATCTGTAACAATCACATACCTAATATGACCATAAACCGCACCCCATCCTCCTAACCCCTTCCTTTAAAACACTTCACCTAATTTGCATGCACACGCAAACACCTTCAATTTTCAATGTACTGACATTCTTTTACGCAGTAAAACAATGAATGAGAGTTTTCTTCAACTATTATGGCCAACAACAGGATATAGAAACAAGATAATCAGACATAATAACACGGAAATAAATACTTTCAAGTCAGT
The DNA here is from genome assembly GCA_016801955.1 of Conus betulinus. Lineage (NCBI taxonomy): Eukaryota > Metazoa > Mollusca > Gastropoda > Neogastropoda > Conidae > Conus > Conus betulinus. The sequence goes on from JADBJO010002647.1 coordinate 290,986, forward strand.
CTTTGGAATGAACGAATCAATAATTGAAATTTCCTGACGTATCACAGTGACAGTTATTGTTCCATTGCATGATTGATGGGAAAGGAGGAAGATACTCTATATCATACCGGACCGGATATCATTTCGGTTTACATCTTAAGAAGACTCCACACTGATTAACTAGCATGAAACTTGTCCTAGGTGTAACCCTGACAAACATTTCCTTCACTGCCTCTCTCTCTTTTTTTCTCGATTTCATCTTCGACGCATAAACTTGCAACCATAAATTGTTAAAATGTAGTTATATGCATGCATCGCAACACTCAACAGTGGATACAAACAATAATTTCAAAAAGATGCAGCATTTTAGATTTCAATCAACTGGCTTTGTTTGAAATAGATTATTTTTCTGTTTGCAGCTTTTCTGCAGACTAACTTCATCATCAACATTAGGAGGAGGTTGGCTGGTAGGAAGGGGAGGGAAGTGACTGTGACATCCTGTCAGTCTGTACATGGCTGCCTCGTTGACCAATGTTGCAAACACAGAAATATTGCGCTCCCATACCTCAGTTCCAGCTCCTGACATGTTCAGGATGTTTCATGATAACTTTAACGCATCAAAATGTTCACATCCTTCATGCACAAAACATCACAGATTTAGAATAAACTGGTCTGAGAGCTCTATGCCCTGAAGGCATGAAAAAACCCCAATATTCTTGTATCACATTTTCTTCTAATCTCTGAATATCTGTTGTGAACTAGATCTGTACATGTTTAAGCACAAGTTGCAGGACTTTACCTGACATGTTCGTTAACCATGCACTATGCAGTTACATCTTTTTATTTAATAATTTTCTCTCAAAGTTGATGAAGGATGACTGCGATGACATCAGGAAAAACATGGCTCTCATTCAGGATTTGCGCTGCTCCTTCAAGACGACCACCAATACTGCTGCAGGTGAATACCTCAGGGTCACTGAGACGACTCATCTCACAAAACTGCCCACAGACAAAACTGACAGATAAGCACTATACTACTGTTGTATAAGCCATACTGGGCAAACTCAGTCTAACTTAAAGTAAGAACACACACACACACACCCACACCCATACACACGCACACACACACACCCACACACACACACACATACGCACACACACTATTTTCAGAAAGTTTAAAAAAACAATCTTACTATTACTGAAAATAGAATAAGAAGAAAGGAAAATGAAATTCTCCAAGTCAAAACCACTACAGGCAAGCATAGTTGCTAAATATTACCAGTTTAAACAGTATTGCTGAAAATATTCCATAAATGAATATACGACGTAAGGGAAATGCAAGAAAGTAATGAAAGTTTCAGTTTCAGTTTCATCAAGGGAGCCTCACTGCGTGTGGACTAGACCATATATTATGCTCCACCACATCCGCTAAGTTTTGAGACCACACTACGCATGATTTGAACCTGATGGATAAATGAATTAAGTCCATATATTATGCTACACCACATCCGCTAAGTTTTGAGACCATACTACGCATGATTTTAACCTGATGGATAAACGAATTAATAACTAAGATAAGAGAATTTAAGAAGAGGGTCTAGTGGCTACGACTAGAAGAGCGTCTCGTGGCTACGAGCCTTGAGTAATGAAACAAATGCAAAAGATCCTCCAGCTCTTACGTACCTACCACAGGCCAAACCTTGCTGATTTCATTGGGGTAGAACCACCATACACACACTATGCTAGCTTCTCTGATCTCTTTTCTTCAAAGAATGGTGTTTGTAGATGAATGCATTCTGGCAACTCTTGCTGAAAAGTGAGGAGAAGCAACAGCCAATGTGGTATTTCTTAGACTTCATCATCACTTGAATGAACAGATAGAAAAAAAAAAGAAAAAAAAAAAAAATCTCCTAGACACAAAAGTGAAAAACTGAGCTCATCCAAATGGTTCGCTGTGACACACCCATCACAAGTAGATCATGCAGGTCATCTTTAGGAAGAGTCGCCTTCCTTGATTTGGATTTGACATTCTGGTCATCGATGAGAAGGTTAACAGTGTGGTTGTGTAAGTGAAGAGAACAAAAGCAGGTAAGCAGTCTCTGTCAGTCATTCCAGATCAAATAGACACATTTTGATCTGCTGTGGTGACACACTGCCCCCTCTTGGAGACGGCTGGAAGAGAAAAAGAGTACAGAACACTGTTTTCTGTCTGACACGGTGGGAGCCTGTTGTTTTGTTCAGGATTTTTCCCAGGTTTCTGGTCCCACACAAGAGACCTGCTAGTGTCTGACCTCCTGTCATGTGTATGCGTGCAGCAGCTATCAGACATGACGCTTCAAACACCCTGTCAACCATGTCTACATCTGGTGGCTTATGGAAACATGAACATACACCGCATTCACCGAGATGCTTCAAAAGGAGATCAGCAGTACCAAGCATTCCCCTTCGTCTGCAGAAGTTCCTTCATCAATAATACTTCCAACAACAACACTGTGTCTGTCATGGCACCCGTGTAGGAAATGACCCCACATTGCTGCAGGGCATACGTCCCTGACCTCTAGTTCTTGGTACTGGAGACCCAAATAAAACAAAAGTGGAGATGACAGACACAAACTCACCAAATAAAACAGAGAAAAGTGGAGATGACAGACACAAACTCACAGTCTCGCTCAGGAATCACAGGGCTGCCATCCTTTCAAAGGACCGTGACCTTGACCTTCTCTGAGACAGATAACTCTTGCCTGGACTTGGAGATCTTTTACGACCCTGAAAAGAAAAATAAATTTTATTCTGATGGTTCTTTCCCTTGTCATCATAGTCAAAATAAACATGAACAAGTGTTGGGTAACTCTTGCTCCCAAGGTCAAATAAATACACAGCCATCTCCAAACCAATATTGCCTACGACACCAAATCACTTTGCAGAAATGACAACACTGAGCACACACAACAAACAAGGGGATTCTTATTTGCTCTATGTGCTCTGTATTGTCATATCTGCTGGGTGGTTCAGTCCCTTGTTTGTTCTGTGTGCTCTGTGTTGTCATTTCTGCTAGGTGGTTCGGTCCTTGTTTCTTCTGCGTGCTCTGTGTTGTCATTTCTGCTAGGTAGTTCAGTCCTTGTTTGTTCTGTGTGATATGTGTTTTGTCATTTCTGCCGGGTGACTCAGTCCTTGTTTGTTGTGTGTGCTCTGTGTTGTCATTTCTGCTAGGTGGTTCAGTCCTTGTTTGTTGTGTGTGCTCTGTGTTGTCATTTCTGCTAGGTGGTTCAGTCCTTGTTTGTTCTGTATGATATGTGTTGTCATTTCTGCTTGGCAGTTTGGTGTCACAGGCAGCATTTAGTTTGAAGTTCTGGGTGTCTATTTTATTTCACCTTGGGAGAGAGAGTTACTCTACTTGTAAATTGTTTACTGTTACCAGCCTCATTTAAGATTTTCTTAATAATAAAAAAGTTTTATGTCATCACTGTGCCTGACTGCCTAAGCTTCCAGACCTTTTTAAACTGAACAGAAATTTCTGTAAAATGGTTTATTCAATTTAACCTTAATCTTCGGTTCTCAAAATGTTTTTAACATCAGACCTGTTTACCCCAAATTCGTGTACCTGTCATATCTCAAACAAAAACCTTTAATTTGAAAAAAACAAAAACAAAAAAAAAGCCTGTAATCTTCATAATCGCAATACTTTCACTGCTTTTGAAGATTTAGAAGAGCCGGCCATTGGCAGGTACGGCCATGTTGTCACCATCTTTTACAAGGTAAAAGATGCAAGGCATGCTGGGAAATGTCTTCTTACTGCATTTGATCGAAACGGTAGAAGATGAAAGTTCAGGTTCAACAATCTTCTTTCTTTGATTTTTTTCCTGTAATTCGGGTGGGGGGGGGGGGGGGGGGGGGGGGGGGGGGTGGCGTGCGTAATTCCCGTAAGTTCAATTTTTTGTGTGAAAAATTACGGAAAAATCATAAGGGTAAAACAGGTCTGCAACATACACATCATATCCTGGTGATACAGTTGATTAGAAGAAAATTCTGTGCCATATTCCTTACTGAATAAAAGGTCTACTACAAAGCCTTCTGTAATGCTAGTTCTCTATAGTCCTTGCAATTGATACTATACATGTAAGTTCTTTCTTAAGGCTGTTAAATTTCCCATCAAAACAGATGGAGCATAAAGAAGCTCTCTCCTGCTGTGCATACAGATTTTACAGGCTGCTGCAGAGCATGAAACATGTCTCCAAGCATGGGTTAATTTAGCCAATTCTTTGTTTTCATGGGAGTGAAACATTTTTTATATAGCACCAGCACCTGTGAAAACTCTGATCATACTTACATATACAACAGGAGAGATTGTGACCTGGACCTTGCAATGTCTCGTATTGCCTGGACATCAGAACTGAACAGGACCTGAAACCCAAGATCACAGAAATGATGCTTTAAGTAAACAACAGTCAATACGCACAAAGCAAATGGATGAATACAAGAATTATTCTCAGTGCTGATTTCCATGCCAGTGCTAAGGCCCAGTGCTAGAAAGACCCAGTGGATGGCCAGCCCCTGCCACCACCATCACCACTGATCCACTGTCCACAGACTGAGTCTAAGGACTGTTCAGCAGTTCATTTACCTGGATCCATCATCAGCAATGAGCAGATCCAGATTACAAGTCTGTTAACGAGCGGAAAAGACACTGTCAGCACTGTCCAGACTACAACCTGTCTTTAATGACAGTAACATCTCCAGTGAAAACACAACATCAGGCTCCTGCTTACACTGGTACCCTTCATCTTCCTGTATGCACGTGAGACACCAACTCTTACAGAAGATCTGGACAGAAGAATCCAACCATGATAGTCAGGAGTTACTGCAAGATTCGAAAGAAAAGATTCATTGATCATATCACCAACACATAAGACACATCCAGCAATCCAGCAGTAGACTGGACCATATGAAAGTCAAATACCAGTTACCTCTTTCTGCCATGATGCCTGACTCCTGGTCTGGTACACATGAATGAATAATTATGACCGCCTGCACCTAACCAGGGGTCAGGCATCATCACTCTTGGTTCAAATCTAAGCACAGTTTAACCTTTACTCTATGCATCATAATAATACGTACAGGGGAAATATTTTGAATTTATTTACTTTCCTGAATCATGTCCTGCTTGAGTAACGAAATTTTTGCAATTTGTTTCTGGTGTTTTTCTCGAGCAAGCAAAGTAATGCACAGTGAGGAAAGTTTTAGATAAATCAGAGTGGTGTGTCCTGAGCCAATAATTCTAAAGGCATGAACACAAAACCCTACCACTTACAATGGTTGCCAGTAATACCTTTGACTATCACACAGTCAAGTTTTTATTTGCTTTCATTGCCAATGTGATTATATTTCTGTCGCAATATAAGTACTACAGATGAAGGTTCCAAGCTCTCTTCAACCCCTGTTTATTGAGCCCAGCATGACTGACAAGCTCCACACAATGAAAACGTACCTTGTCAAAGAAAAAAAAGGGGGAAATCTGTTTTACTGTGTGCCATACAATACAAA
>JADBJO010002648.1:0-7500 GCA_016801955.1 Conus betulinus
CTCATTCTCTAAGCCAGAAGAGAAGCATCTTTCTTCCAGTAAACTTTGCTTTAACTCAATATATTCCGTTCACTGTATTGGGAAAAGGGGGAAGGGGGGAGGGGCTAGAGTTTTCTTTTTTTTCTATCTTTTTACATTTTTAATCAAAACGTGTCTTTCATCTGGAGTTCAAAATACATAGCAAACAAGAACATTTCCTTTCAAGGTCTACTTAGGACATTGGCAATAACTTTTTTTTTTTAAACAAATCAAACATGCTGTGTAACGACGGTACAGGGTTTATTTCGCCGGGGGGGGGGGGGGGGGGGGGGGGGGGGGGGGGGGGTGGGGGGGGGGAGGGAGGGTATAAGGGAGGAGGGAAGGCGCATTCAGTGTGAGCGGGTCTTTATCTGGTTTCCGGTCTTCCTTCGGCTGTCGAGGCAAGTACTTGACTGTTTCAGTGTTTGTCATCAACGCTCTGTGTGTGTGTGTGTGTGTGTGTGTGTGTGTGTGTGTGTGTGTGTGTGTGTGTGTGTGTGTGTGTGTGTGAGAGAGAGAGAGAGAGAGAGAGATGAGGAGAGAGAGAGAGAGAGAGATGAGAGAGAGAGAGAGAGAGAGAGAGAGAGAGAGAGAGAGAGGAAAAGTCTCTCAACCTTCTCAAGTTAACAGTCCTTGTGAAAGACACAGTCCTGTCAGTGATACAACAGTGAAGTTCGAGTCAAAGGCACTCACCCACGCAGGTCGTTCAAATCTCTTTACCGATCAAATGCCTTCTACACGTTGGTCATCAAAGTCCCGTAAAATGTGTGTATCTTCCTGTAGAAGTGTCTTCCTATGGGCTAATGTGAGTGCTCGCCGTGGACTGTCAAGACTTTGAGACAAAGAGGTGTGAAAGATTCCAATTAGGGAAATTCGAAATACGTGCATCGGGATCAATAACGCTGAGAAGAGTGGAAAGACGAGATAAAATAGAACATTTCTCAATAAATGAAGCACAGATAGTGGAATACACATTCCAGCCTAGAATAAACAGTGGAATTGAACTCTGTAAATATTACCACCATTTGTCTCATCTTAACTCAAGTAAAGAAAAATGCCTGCTAATCTGTTGCTTCTTCCAGCCCGCTCTCGCGGTCATCTTAGTTCTAATTTTGTCTCCACCTCCATGTCCCTGTCGAGTTCGTGCCTAACGTATTGCTATTGGCAAGTTCATGAGGACTGTCGTTTGATGGTGCACTCTGCGGGACAAAGGGGGAGGAGGGGGGGGAGGGAGAGAAAGGCGCAGCGACTAACGATGGAACCGCGACAAAGTATTCATTGCCACCTATGGATGGTTTTATAGATGGTGTCTTGCGTGCGTTGGGTGAGAAGAGGCACCACTGAACATGTCTGAAATGATGGCAGCAGTGCGGGGTCTCCTCTGGCGCGGTACCTCGTCACGTCCCGATGCTTAGTGCCCCCCCCCCCCCCCCCCCCCCCCCCCCCGGTGTGGGACTATCGGCGCTGGGGATGCGACAGCAGGAATCTAGGTCTGTTATGTCTGTGTACGGGGCGGCTGGAATGCCCGGTATGGGAGACGTGCTTCTGAGGGGACAGTGGGACGGAAGAAGGGCCGTCCCTCTTCCCCAGAACTGCTTCCAGTAAAGACAGCTATCACCCAGTTTACATTCAGCATCTAGTGCACAACCTGACCTTTCGGCGTCACAGTGCGAAACATTGTGGAGATGTGTGTCTAGAACTGTGTAGAAGTAGCTCCGCTAGTCCTGACTGGTCGCTTGAGGAAATAAACACATCGTCTGGTACCTTTCCTGTAGAGTCGACTAGTGCAATTCTTTTGGAGCCGGCATCCGAGAGGATGACCTGCTGGAGAGACTCGCCAGAACTGAGAGCAAGGCTGCATGCACTTGCCTCACCTCTAGATCTTCTAAGTTTTTTACCTATACCCCCCCCCCCCCCCCTCCTTTTTAAAATGAAATTAAATTATTACAAGTCATCGATATAATGACGAATGAATTGTTAGCCTGCACTTGTTTCCCCCACTATTAAGTTGTTCAGCATATTATTTGGTCAACCAGTGGGAGAGTGCATCTCTTAGGATATCCAAGAAAAGGCTGCTCGGCACAATTCTTAGCTGCTGCCAGCACTTATGTGACTGACAATGCTTGGGTTTATTAAACAGTAAAGCTGACCACTCTGACCGTTGACACCTTTTGATCTCCCTTACATCCTTAAATGGATCCTCAAGGCATAGGCTCAAAGATGATCCCCTACATTTATACTGTTTACTTAAATGATTTTAGTTTTTTCAGCATCTTATTTCCTTCCCACACATTCTTTTTGTGTTCCTTCTCTGCCCTTCGCTGGCTGCTTTGGGGTGCTGTTGGATTCCGTATTTTTTTAACCCCTGGTTGTGAGAATACCACAGAATTGTAGACTGAGGTATCTCTATTTGGTGCTAAGGGGATACAGACACAAGGAGCTGAGTCTTCCTGACAAGTCCGATCCAGCGAACAAAGAGCCTTGGAGCAGGCGATATATCAAGGGCCTGTTTGCCAGATGTGTTACGATGGTCCCCCTTATATAGCTAGTGTAGGAGTTTATATTTGTAATGTATCATTCTTTCATATCTATTCCTTAATCTGTTTCTGTTCCTTCCCTCTTTCTTTTGCTTATTTCCAATTTAAATCTTTTCCAAGTCATTAGTAAAATGACGGATTTGGTAGCTTGCACTTGTTATCCCGCACAATTAAGTTGAAGGGAATGCGCCTTCTGTGGGGCCCATCAGCCTATGACCTCATGAAAACAGCTCGGTGTTTCAGATGAAAAGAGGACCAGAACCCTATAGAGAGTGACACATTCAGTTGAAGATAGTTCCAGCTGGATTTGGTCGAGGAGAGAACTAAAGAGAACTTCATTAAGGCTCTCTGTCTCGGTGTTCACACTCTCTTTAATGGCCGCTTGTCTCAAACAGAATCAAATAGAAACTTCTGGCTTTGGCTGTGTCCAGCATTGCCCCTGAAACTTGTCCAAACCACTTGAAGTTCCAGTCCAGTGCGTCAACTTCAATCCGCATCTGATGCTTGGAGAAAAGTAACGTGACACGTTGCAAAGGCATAAACATGCGGTCAGAGTTTCCTGGCTTATCCAACTCCTTCAACACGGAACAAACGTTTACCTTGTTATCTTCTCTTCTATAATACATCCCTTTGAGATTTGGCTGGAAAGTCACTTGAGTCAACGTACCCGTTTTTAAGGTGCCCATCAGGACAACACCAGATAACCGTTCATGTAAGCATCTTCAATACACAATTGGTGTGTGTGTGTGTGTGTGTGTGTGTGTTGTGTGTGTGTGTGTGTGTGTGTGTGTGTGTGTGTGTGTGTGTGTGTGTGTGTGTGATTACAATCCAATCCTGAAAAGGAATACACAACACAGTCCGGCGAACACATGCAAACACACAAATCCTCTCTTACAGAGAGAGAGAGAGAGAGAGAGAGAGAGAGAGAGAGAGAGAGAGAGAGACAGAGACAGAGAGACAGAGAGAGAGAGAGAGAGAGAGGACAGAGACAGAGAGAGAGAGACAGAGAGAGAGAGACGAGAGAGAGAAGAGAGAGAAGACAGTGTGGGAGGTGAGGGTAGTGGAGAAAAACGGGATGGGCGGAAGAAATAGGGAGAAGTATGTAGGAAGGGGAGCGTCGTAGGTGTAGAGGGGTGAGGTAGGGTTGGGATGGGGGAGCTGTCTATAGCGTAATCCATGACTGTTTCAGTTTCGGGGGGGGGGGGGGGGGGGGGGGGGGGGGGGGGGGGGGGGGGGGGGTCTAATCCCGATTTGAGCCACATGTGTATAATCAGACGTAACTGCATAAGGTGCATCATTTTCTCGCAGCATGCATCATTTTCACTTGATGCCTTCTTTTCGGATTTTTCCACACTTAGCGACCCCGTTTGTTTCAGTTCTCTAGACAACATGAAATTTGCAATGTATTCCTGCACATTTTGCCAGGGCATGTAGTTGAAAACGCAAAAACTATTCATCTTGCTGCTTTTAGACAGCTTCAATAGTTTGATTCATTACCTATCACCTATCCCAGTCTTGAAGACCGTTGGGGAGCCATAAAAGACTTTGCAACCAGCTTCCTTCACTCCTTCCGGTTCTCAGACACTCTTAGGCTGTTGCTGAGTGTGAGGCCAGTCCATTCACTGATGTTGTCCTCCCCATCTCTTTCTCTGTCTTCTTCTCCTTCGGTTTTGACAAGTCCTGTAGATCTTGCTACACAACCTTACCATCTCATTTTCCTTCTTTTTACTGTGGACAGCAGCTCTTCGTATGGTCCAGTGGCTTGCCTTACTCTGGTCTGGACCTCCGAGTTGGTAATGTGGCCTTTGTATGAAATACCAAGGATCTTGCGGAAGCATCTCATCTCTAATGTTTGAATCTTCTCTCAAGTTCAGCTGTCAGAGTCCACGTCTCACAGGCATAGAGATCAAGCTTGTTTAACCATAACGATAAACACACACATGGCCTTACTTAGCTACATTTGGGAATACATTATATATACACACGATCAATCTTAGCTGTATGCTAGGTAATATGTCTTCTTGCCTCTGTCCTTCTGCTTGGTCAGAAATACATAGAATGATCTGATTGTGACAGAATTCAACTTAATATCCAATATGATATTCGCTAAAAGTTTATTAAAATATTCGGTACCAGAGTGTAACTCAGTTTCTGTAAATGACCGTGACTAAAACGGAAAAATGTCGATGTTAGGATGCTGACACTATTGCCGATTTGTAGCTCTATGGTCTATATAACCATTTGGTGATGCCCCCATGAAGGGGATGGCTGAAAAGATCTTCATAAATTTTCATTGTTTGTCAAGTTTGGTTTTGCTCGCGCATGTATTCTGCCGAGAAATCTCCCTCCCTCCCTCCCTCCCTCATTCTCTCTCTCTCTCTCTCTTCTCTCTCTCTCTCTCTCTCTCTCTCTCTCTCTCTCTCCTCTCTCTCTCCTCTCTCACACTCACACACACACACACACAACACACACACACACACACACACACACACACACACCACACACACACACACACATAAACAGAAAAACGCACGCGCGCGCGCTCGAGCACGCACGCACACACACACACACACCACACACACACACACACACACACACACACACACACCACACACACACACACACACGCACGCACGCACGCACGCACGCACACACACACACACACACACACACACACACACACACACACACAATACCCACACACACACACACACACACACACACACACACACACACACACACACACACACACACACACACACACACACACACACAAGGGCTGGTCATATTCTCTCATGTGCCGCTATCAAAAAAAAAATATACCCATGCTTTATACACATACAGTTAGAAATATTTTGGAATCGCCGGTATTTAGCTATCAATTATTTCTTTCTTTATGAAGAGTCCAATAGATAAGTACTTATAGTTTCTCACATTTATCATTTCATACTTATGAGGTTACGTTTAAGTGAGTCAATCATTTTTATGAGGTTACTTTTAAGTGAGTCAATCGTTTTACCTACAGCAAAATAAGTTACACGAAAAGACCATCTTCATCCGTCCCCTATCTTTCACTGTTCTCTCCCACATCAACACCATTTGTAGTTTTCTAGCTTTATCATTAGGGTTTGTTTTGTTCGTGTGTTTGTTTGGGATTGATTAGGTGGTGTTCTTCTTTTTTTTTTTTCGTCTAATTTCATGTAGAGTGGATAGACATTCAATTGAAACTAATTAACACACGAGGCGCGTGCGCACTCACGAGCACTCATTCCCATATGCCCCTGCGTGCAGAAAGAAGAGGAGGTTGAAGCAGCAGAGAAAATGACAGGAAGGAGCAGAGAAATTGGAAGAAAGGGGAGGAAGAGGAGAAGGATTAAAAGAAGGAAAAAAGAAGAAAGGGAAAAGGAGAATAAAAACAACATTGTGTCCCCCCCCCCCCCCCCCCCAAAAAAAAAAAAGGGCTCAATCTATGGCTCAACTGAAGCATGTGAATACAAATCGCCTGTATGATTTTTATATTCCACTGGGACATTTCCTCTGTGTGTGTGCGTGCGTGCGTGCGTGCGTGCGTGCGTGCGTGCTTGCGTGCGTGCGTGCGTTCGTGCGTGCGTGTGTGTGTGTGTGTGTGTGTGTGTGTGTGTGTGTGTGTGTGTGTGTGTGTGTGGTCTACTATTAACATTTTTTTTGTTTTGTTTTGTTTTTTGCCTTTTCCCCGCTCGCAGAGACATTTCAACGCGTGATTTTCTTCATGGAATCACGCTGGGTGTCTTTCTGGATAAAACAGCACGCCCACCGAAGCGTCCACGTAAAGCATGCATGCAAAGGTTATGTCGACCCACATATCCTGCTTCCTGACGTGACTTCCAGTTTGAAATCTGACATTTGAATCCGAGAGAAACAAAAGAAATATGAAACTGTATATGTGTTTGAACTCTAAGCATTGAAAGGCAGTGAGACAGTGGATTGCAGATTGGGGAGGTGAAGATGTTTAAACTGTAGGCATAGAGAGGCATTGATGTGTTCAGGTTTAAAAGTGCAATGGGTTTGGTGTGGTTTTTTAAAGCTAAGAATGAAACGGTTTTGACATGTTACGCTCTAGGAGTGGACAGTTGTTAATGTATTAAACTCTAGGAGCGGAAAGCTGTTGATGTACTATACTTTAAAGATGGGGAGGTGTTGACACGCTATACTCTTGGAGTAAAATAGTGTTAAGGTATCAAACTCTCTAAGAGTGGAAAGCTGTTGACGTGTTATACTCTACGGATGGAGAGGTGTTGTTGACATGTTCTATTTTAGGAGTGGAGAGGTGTCACTGTTTTAAACTCTTAGAGCGGGAAACTGTTGATTTCTCTCTTAAGAGTTATTACTCTCTTAAGGTGAAGAGGTGTTGACATGCTACAGTCTAGGATTAGATAGTTGTTAATGGGTTTTAACTCTAAGAGTGGAAAGCAGTTATTTGTTGAACTCTTAAAAATGGGGAGGTGTTGACATGTTATACTCTTGGAGTGGAAAGGTGTTGATGTGTTTGAACTCTAGGAATGGAGAGATGTTAATGTGTTAAGCTCTACGGGTGGAAAGCTGTGGGTATGTTATACTGTAGGAGTGGAGAGAGATGTTGATGTGTTGTACTCTAGAAATTGAAAGGTTTTGATGTGTTACACTGTGGGAATAGAAAGGTTTTGATGTGTTAAACTCTAAGAATGAAGCAATATTGATGTATTAAACTCTGGGAATTGAGATGTTTTGATGTGTTAAACTCTGGGAATAGAAAGGTCTTGATGTGTTAAGCTCTGGGAGTGAAGAGGTGTTGATGTGTTAAACTCTGGAAATGGAAAGCTCTTGCTGTGTTAAGCTCTTTGAGTGAAGAGGTGTTGATATGTTGAACAGGACGTTGATGTTTGGAGGTATAGGCTTTGAGAGACATTGCTATGTGAAGACCCGAGCA
>JADBJO010002648.1:20000-37500 GCA_016801955.1 Conus betulinus
AACCAGCGATCCATACTTTTAAAAAAAACTTCTAGTTGAAACTCTGCACTCTCCACGCCTGAAGGGCTCAAAGTTTGCTCGCAAGACACGCCTGGTTAACAACGATCGTGAAACTTGGTTTTAATGCCTTCCTTCTCGGGTAATGCAAACGTCGAAGGCCATTGATCAAGGTGACGTATCGTTGTTACGTTTGCTTGACTTGAGTGCAGCATTTGACACGATTGATTAGCCTCTGGTCATTGGCACACTCCATCATCATGACGTAGTTCTGAAACAGCTTTGACCTGGTTCCAGAGTTGTGTAATTTGATTTACTCAGTATGTCAACGATATTTCGTCAGATACAGATCCGTTTTCTGTTGACTTACCTCAGGGCTCAGTACTGGGTCATATATTTTTAAATTTTTTTTTTTTAGAATTGAAAGGAAGCCCCATTATGCGTCTATTGAAGGTTACTACATCTTAAATGAGTCAATTGCAGACAACACCTAACTTTACAGGTTTTATCATCTTGTTGAAATAAGCCACGTATAACAGAATATGTATAACACTGGTCTGGCTAAGTCTTGGATGACTGAGCGTCAATTAAAATTAAATGATGATAGAAATGATTCCTTTGCATTCATCCAAGACCATAGCAGGGGATTAGCTAACTATGATAAGCATGCTTCACCGGGTCATTTTGAAATCTCGCCCACAGGGCCGTTTCGACAGGCATCACGAACCTTACTCCCGGTGGTGGTAAAGCTCACAGTACGGAGTATGTCAATCTTGCAGAGGTTAGCAAAATATTTGCAATTCAAAAACAAACAGACAAAAAAACACAAACAAACAAACAAACCAAACACGAACAAACAAAACCCGCTGCATTCAAAACATGCCTACTGACAAAATAGTAATCGATGGTGTCTTTTTTTCATGTTCCATTTTCTGAGTGACTGTTAGCAACGATAAGTAAAATTGTGACACGACCATGGAAATAGACTGCATCACTGAAAACGAGACAAACTACAAATAAGCACAAAAAGCACAGCGCAAAGCCGCATCCGTTTTTGATTTACACAATGCAGTCCAGACAAGTTGATTTCCAATTAATGTTTTCTTGTTTGTTTTTTCGTCACAACTAGTAAAAATACAAATCCTACAAAATAATTTTCGCCAGAAATCATCGGTGAAATGAAATTACTACAAGTGATTTCAGTGTTGAATCATTTGCCCACTTGCTTGGAATGTGGAATAGGCAATAACTATCTCTAAGCACATTTACACAGCAACAAATAAATGAAAAGAAATGTTGATATATGCTGATCTGAAGATAAAAATCTTTTCTAAAAGAAAAAAAAAACGCGCGCGCGCGCGCGCGTGTGTGTATGTGTGTGTGTGTGTGTGTGTGTGTGTGTGTGTGTGTGTGTGTGTGTGTGTGTGTGTGTAACCTATGATTAAATAATTATGATAATTATTGTAAAATGAGACGACCCTTCTCAAAATGTTGGTGTACAGCATCGTAGGAGTCCCCAGGTGTTCATAATTTGTTGTTTACATTTACTCAAAGCTATAACGCTACATCACTGGAAAAGATAAACATAGGTCTCACAACGCAAATCTAAGTGATATATCGTAATAGGCATGGGTTTGAACGTCTAACGTTTGCATAACCACGGGGGGGAAGGAATTCATCAGGGCCAAGTTTCTTCGTCATCATCATCTATCTCTCCGTATATGTGTACACACACACACACACACACACACACACACACACACACACACACACACATCTATATATATATATAACAATTTAGTAGTGGGAGAAGACATGACAGACTAACAATTTCTCCATCATTATATAGATGATAACTAGGCAAATGATTGGAAGGTAAATAAAAAAAAATGGTGAAGACACAAGACTGGAAGGGGGAAGTTATGAAGGGGGCGCGGGGGGGGGGGGGGGGGGGGGGGGGGGGGAAAGAAAAAAACGAGAAGGCAAAGTCAGGGCAAGACATCATAACCAGGAACCCCTTCACTAGTCGCTCAAGGGGATCTTCGTCAACCATCTTGAAAACAGAACTGTTCATACTGCCTGCTCCTAGGCCATTCGTCCGCTGGATGGGACTCATCAGCAACACACGGCTGTTTGAGTCTGTGTGGTCCCCAGGCATCAAACAGAGACACGCCACAGTCCATTCCATGGTATTCTCACCACCAAGGGTTTAAAAAACGGAATCCAACACAAAGCAGGCAGCAAAGGGTAGACAAGTAAAACGAAAAGAAAGTGTAGTTACAGAATAAGTTGCTGAAAAAACTAAAAATCATGTACACAATATAAGGGCAAATCTTTGAACCTATGCTTGAGGATCTATTCAAGGATGCAAGGGAGATCAAAAAGTGTCAACAAAGTGGTCAGCTCAACTGTTAAATAACTCGAGCATTTTCAGCAGTTATAGAGATGCAATCTCGCACTGATTGTCCAAGCAATAATATGTTAAACAATTTAATAATAGGAGAAAGCAAGTGCAGACATAACAATTCCTCTGTCATTATAATGATAATGACTTGCAAAGATTCGAAGGAAATATAAGGAATTTTTGAGCCTGTGCTTGAGGATGCATTTAAGGATGCAAGGAAGATCAAAAAGTGTCAACAGTCAGATATATCTGCTTGTATCGCGCTTCCCACACGTGTAAAAACGTATATAAACAACAAGAGCAACAACAACTACAGACTGATGTTTAGCTTCACTTTAAAAGCTTCACTTCTAAAAAGAAACGTTATAGTTCCACCAGACGATACAGACAAACAGATTACAGGACAAGACACAATGCACTTGACCACTTAGGTCTTCCTCAGGCCAAAACAAGCAACATTCAGGACAGTGAAAACGAAGAACGAGGAACCACTTATCTTCTCATATTCGGCGCAAAATGGGTGTTGGATGAAAAACGAATTCCACATACTCACATGAGCCCAGTGACAGGAGAGAGAGAGAGAGAGAGAGAGAGAGAGAGAGAGAGAGAGAGAGAGAGAGAGAGAGAGAGAGAGAGAGAGGAGAGAGAGAGAGAGAGAGAGAGAGAGAGAGAGAGAGAGAGATGCAGACACAGCGAGACACACACACACACACACACACACACACACACACACACACACACACACACACACACACACACACACACACACACACACACACACAGAGGCAGACAGACAGACAGACACAGGGGGGTGGGGGTGGGGTTAATCCCACGTTTTGTTTCCTATGTTCAATCTGTCAGGCTAGCTGGTCTGTAGACTGTGGCATCGGAACATGGCACGGTTCGCCTCTGGTAGTGGTGCTGGACATGGAGATCCGCCTAGCGGCTGTACAACCCCCGGCAGTAACGCTATGAATCCTGCCACTAAAAGGGTTCGGCCACCATCCTAGCCACTGGCCGCAAAGAAAGAAGAAACAGTCTTGTATGAACCGTTTGCCTACAGGCTACTTCTCCTTTGACACCCACTCGTAGCTTTGCAAAAGGTGAAGAAGCTCCGTGGTGCATTCCATGTCATGTACCACTCACTGTAAAACATATTCTTTTAGGGTGTAAGGGACTTGCATGACGTGAGAGACATCAACACAGGACAGCAGTTTCCATGGTAACCTTGGTCCCATCTGACGTGATCTTTGAATTAATGAAAGAGGTTAACATTTTTCGTCTGATCTAAGATTTTACAGAAGAAAGATAAGTTTCAAAACGGAGTGACTGATGGCGGATGGCGGAAAATGAAACAACATTTGAAAAGAGAGGGGGTTAGTTACCGCCGACACAGATAAACAATGTCTAGTCCTGTACCCTGTGTTTGTCTGTGTCTTTGGCGGTAACTAACCCCCTCTCTTTTCAAATTTTGCTTTAGAAGAAAGATATTTAACGAAGTTCCCGGTATGTTATTAGGCGTATTTGAAAGGATTGTGTGGACGATCTTTTTTTCTTTTTTGTGATTGACTTGTGAATTGACGTCAATGCGGTGACAGCCCTTATATGGCCCTTTGCGGCTGGTTGGACTATAAACAACATTACCCTTACCCCCCCTGTATGTCTGTCTGTCTGTCTGTCTCTCTGTCTCATTGCCTGGGTGCCCGGGACATGTTCGGGTCATGGTGTCTATGCTTGTTCGATGCTGGAAAGCTGGTGCTAAAATGCAGTGTGTGACGTGCTCCTCTTCCTTCCTGCCTGCTGTGACCTTTCGCAGGTCGATAAAGTCTGGCATTTCCGGTATTGGAGGAACGACAGCTTCCGTGTTTTGTGTTGATTGGGAAGGGTGAAACTGAGTGTAGGATTGGGAAGGGTGAAACTGAGTGTAGGATTGGGAAGGGTGAAACTGAGTATAGAATTGGGAAGGGTGAAAACTGAGTATAGAATTGGGAAAGGTGAAACTGAGTATAGAATTGGGAAGGGTGTAAGTGAGTGTAGAATTAGGAAGGGTGTAAGTGAGTGTAGAATTGGGAAGGGTGTGTAAGTGTAGAATTAGGAAGGGTGTAAGTGAGTGTAGAATTGGGAAGGGTGTAAGTGAGTGTAGAATTGGGAAGGGTGTAAGTGAGTGTAGAATTGGGAAGGGTGTAAGCGAGTGTAGAATTGGGAAGGGTGTAAGTGTAGAATTGGGAAGGGTGTAAGTGAGTGTAGAATTGGGAAGGGTGTAAGTGTAGAATTGGGAAGGGTGTAAGTGAGTGTAGAATTGGGAAGGGTGTAAGTGAGTGTAGAATTGGGGAAGGGTGTGAGTGTAGAATTGGGAAGGGTGTGAGTGTAGAATTGGGAAGGGTGTAAGTGAGTGTAGAATTGGGAAGGGTGTGAGTGTAGAATTGGGAAGGGTGTGAGTGAGTGTAGAATGGGAAGGGCGCAAGTGAGTGTAGAATTGGGAAGGGGGTGTGAGTGTTAGAATTGGGAAGGGTGTGAGTGTAGAATTGGGAAGGGTGTAAGTGTAGAATTGGGAAGGGTGTGAGTGTAGAATTGGGAAGGGGTGTGAGTGTAGAATTGGGAAGGGTGTGAGTGAGTGTAGAATTGGGAAGGGCGCAAGTGAGTGTAGAATTGGGAAGGGTGTGAGTGTAGAATTGGGAAGGGTGTGAGTGTAGAATTGGGAAGGGTGTAAGTGTAGAATTGGGAAGGGTGTGAGTGTAGAATTGGGAAGGGTGTGAGTGAGTGTAGAATTGGGAAGGGTGTGAGTGTAGAATCGGGAAGGGTGTGAGTGAGTGTAGAATTGGGAAGGGTGTGAGTGTAGAATTGGGAAGGGTGTGAGTGTAGAATCGGGAAGGGTGTGAGTGAGTGTAGAATTGGGAAGGGTGTGAGTGAGTGTAGAATTGGGAAGGGCGCAAGTGAGTGTAGAATTGGGAAGGGTGTAAGTGTAGAATTGGGAAGGGTGTGAGTGTAGAATTGGAAAGGGTGTAAGTGAGTGTAGAATTGGGAAAGGTTGTGAGTGAGTGTAGAATTGGGAAGGGTGTAAGTGAGTGTAGAATTGGGAAGGGTGTAAGTGTAGAATTGGGAAGGGTGTAAGTGAGTGTAGAATTGGGAAGGGTGTAAGTGAGTGTAGAATTGGGAAGGGCGCAAGTGAGTGTAGAATTGGGAAGGGTGTGAGTGTAGAATTGGGAAGGGTGTAAGTGAGTGTAGAATTGGGAAGGGTGTAAGCGTAGAATTGGGAAGGGTGTGAGTGTAGAATTGGGAAGGGTGCAAGTGAGTGTAGAATTGGGAAGGGTGTGAGTGTAGAATTGGGAAGGGTGTGAGTGTAGAATTGGGAAGGGTGTGAGTGAGTGTAGAATTGGGAAGGGTGTGAGTGAGTGAGTGTAGAATTGGGAGGGTGTAAGTGAGTGTAGAATTGGGAAGGGTGCAAGTGAGTGTAGAATTGGGAAGGGTGTGAGTGTAGAATTGGGAAGGGTGCAAGTGAGTGTAGAATTGGGAAGGGTGTGAGTGTAGAATTGGAAAGGGTGTAAGTGAGTGTAGAATTGGGAAGGGCGCAAGTGAGTGTAGAATTGGGAAGGGTGTGAGTGTAGAATTGGGAAGGGTGTGAGTGAGTGTAGAATTGGGAAGGGTGTAAGTGAGTGTAGAATTGGGAAGGGTGTAAGTGAGTGTAGAATTGGGAAGGGTTTAAGTGAGTGTAGAATTGGGAAGGATGCAAGTGAGTGTAGAATTGGGAAGGGTGTAAGTGAGTGTAGAATCGGGAAGGGTGTGAGTGTAGAATTGGGGAAGGGCGCAAGTGAGTGTAGAAATGGGAAGGGCGCAAGTGAGTGTAGAATTGGGAAGGGTGTGAGTGAGTGTAGAATTGGGAAGGGTGTGAGTGTAGAATTGGGAAGGGTGTGAGTGAGTGTAGAATTGGGAAGGGTGTGAGTGTAGAATTGGAAGGTGTGAGTGAGTGTAGAATGGGAAGGGTGTGAGTGAGTGTAGAATTGGGAAGGGTGTGAGTGAGTGTAGAATTGGGAAGGGTGTGAGTGTAGAATTGGGAAGGGTGTGAGTGAGTGTAGAATTGGGAAGGGTGTGAGTGTAGAATTGGGAAGGGTGTAAGTGAGTGTAGAAATGGGAAGGGGGTAAGTGAGTGTAGAATTAGGAAGGGTGTAAGTGAGTGTAGAATTGGGAAGGGTGTAAGTCAGTGTAGAATTCGGAAGGCTGTAAGTGTAGAATTAGGAAGGGTGTAAGTGAGTGTAGAATTGGGAAGGGTGTGAGTGAGTGTAGAATGGGGAAGGGTGTGAGTGAATGTAGAATTGGGAAGGGTGTAAAGTGAGTGTAGAATTGGGAAGGGTGTAAGTGAGTGTAGAATTGGGAAGGGTGTAAGTGAGTGTAGAATTGGGAAGGGTGTGTGAGTGAGTGTAGAATTGGGAAGGGTGTGAGTGAATGTAGAATTGGGAAGGGTGTGTGTAAGTGAGTGTAGAATTGGGAAGGGTGTAAGTGAGTGTAGAATTGGGAAGGGTGTAAGTGAGTGTAGAATTGGGGAAGGGTGTGAGTG
Organism: Conus betulinus; assembly: GCA_016801955.1. Classification (NCBI taxonomy): domain Eukaryota; kingdom Metazoa; phylum Mollusca; class Gastropoda; order Neogastropoda; family Conidae; genus Conus; species Conus betulinus. Next base: position 26,954 of record JADBJO010002648.1, read on the forward strand.
TAGAATTGGGAAGGGCGCAAGTGAATGTAGAATTGGGAAAGGTGTAAGTGAGTGTAGAATTGGGAAGGGTGTGAGTGTAGAATTGGGAAGGGTGTGAGTGTAGAATTGGGAAGGGTGTAAGTGAGTGTAGAATTGGGAAAGGTGTGAGTGAGTGTAGAATTGGGAAGGGTGTGAGTGAGTGTAGAATTGGGAAGGGTGTAAGTGAGTGTAGAATTGGGAAGGGTGTGAGTAGTAGGTGGAAATGGGAAAGGGTGTAAGTGAATGTAGAATTGGGAAGGGTGTGTGTGTGAGTGAGTGTAGAATTGGGAAAGGTGTGAGTGAATGTAGAATTGGGAAGGGTGTGAGTGAATGTAAAATTGGGAAGGGTGTAAGTGAGTGTAGAAATGGGAAGGGTGTGTAAGTGAGTGTAGAATTAGGAAGGGTGTAAGTGAGTGTAGAATCGGGAAGGGTGTAAGTGAGTATAGAAATGGGAAGGGTGTGAGTGTAGAATTGGGAAGGGTGTAAGTGAGTGTAGAATCGAGAAGGGTGTAAGTGAGTATATAGAATTGGGAAGGGTGTGTGAGTGTAGAATTGGGAAGGGTGTAAGTGAGTGTAGAATCGGGAAGGGTGTAAGTGAGTGTAGAATTGGGAAGGGTGTGAGTGTAGAATTGGGAAGGGTGTAAGTGAGTGTAGAATTGGGAAGGGTGTGAGTGTAGAATTGGGAAGGGTGTGATGTGAGTGTAGAATTGGGAAGGGTGTGAGTGTAGAATTGGGAAGGGTGTAAGTGAGTGTAGAATTGGGAAGGGTGTGAGTGTAGAATTGGGAAGGGTGTAGTGAGTGTAGAATTGGGAAGGGTGTGAGTGTAGAATTGGGAAGGGTGTAAGTGAGTGTAGAATTGGGAAGGGTGTGAGTGTAGAATTGGGAAGGGTGTGAGTGAGTGTAGAATCGGGAAGGGTGTGAGTGAGTGTAGAATTGGGAAGGGCGTGAGTGTAGAATTGGGAAGGGTGTGTGTGAGTGAGTGTAGAATTGGGAAGGGTGTGAGTGAGTGTAGAATTGGGAAGGGTGGTGTGAGTGAGTGTAGAATTGGGAAGGGCGTGAGTGTAGAATTGGGAAGGGTGTGAGTGAGTGTAGAATTGGGAAGGGTGTGAGTGAGTGTAGAATTGGGAAGGGCGCAAGTGAGTGTAGAAATCGGAAGGGTGTGAGTGTAGAATTGGGAAGGGTGTGAGTGTAGAATTGGGAAGGGTGTGAGTGAGTGTAGAATTGGGAAGGGTGTGTGAGTGAGTGTAGAATTGGGAAGGGCGCAAGTGAGTGTAGAATTGGAAAGGGTGTGAGTGTAGAATTGGGAAGGGTGTGAGTGAGTGTGAGAATTGGGAAAGGTGTAAGTGAGTGTAGAATTGGAAGGGGTGTGAGTGAGTGTAGAATTGGGAAGGGTGTGTGAGTGAGTGTAGAATTGGGAAGGGTGTGAGTGAGTGTAGATTTGGGAAGGGTGTGAGTGAGTGTAGATTTGGGAAGGGTGTGAGTGAGTGTAGAATTGGGAAGGTGTGTGAGTGTAGAATTGGGAAGGGTGTGAGTGAGTGTAGAATTGGGAAGGGTGTAAGTGAGTGTAGAATTGGGAAGGGTGTGAGTGTAGAATGGGAAGGGTGTGAGTGTAGAATTGGGAAGGGTGTAAGTGAGTGTAGAATTGGGAAGGGCGCAAGTGAGTGTAGAATTGGGAAGGGTGTGAGTGTAGAATTGGGAAGGGTGTGAGTGTAGAATTGGGAAGGGTGTAAGTGAGTGTAGAATTGGGAAGGGTGTAACTGAGTATAGAATTGGGAAGGGTGCAAGTGAGTGTAGAATTGGGAAGGGGTGTGTGTGTAGAATTGGGAAGGGTGTGAGTGTAGAATTGGGAAGGGTGTGAGTGAGTGTAGAATTGGGAAAGGTGTGAGTGAGTGTAGAATCGGGAAGAGTGCAGCTGAGTGCAGAAGGAGGCCAGGCAAGGCGAGGAGAGAGGGTGGTGAGGGGATAGGCAGAGTGTTCGCCGTAGCTTTTCGGCAGTGAAGGACATGTAGCCTCAGAAAAGAAATCACACACACACCACACACACACACACACACACACACATATATATATATATATATATATATATATATATATATATATATATATATATATATATATATATATATATATATATATACGATATACATTTTCCTATTTATTTCATTTTCATTTTTTTCCTTTTAATTTCATTTGATCTCCCTTGCATCCTTAAATGGATCCTCAAGCATAGGCTCAAAGACTGTCCCTTACATTTTATACTGTTTGCGTAATGTGTTTTTAGTTTTCAACAACTTTTTTCCTCTCTAAACTTTCGTTTTGTTTAATCCTACTACCTTTCGCTGGCTGCTTTGGGGTGCTGTTGCATTCTTTTTCGAACCGTTGGCGGTCGGAACACCACAGAATTATGGACTGTGGTGTGTCTCTCTTTCTGACGCCAAGAGCACAGACACAGTCAGCTGTGTCTCCCTGATGAGTTCGATCCAGCGAGGTCTCGGAGCAGGCGACACATATAGATCTGTCTTCGAGAGGTCTCGGAGCAGGCGACACATATATAGATCTGTCTTCGAGAGGTCTCGGAACAGGCGACACATATAGATCTGTCTTCGAGAGGGATTGTGATGCGACACATATAGATCTGTCTTCGAGAGGTCTCGGAGCAGGCGACACATATAGATCTGTCTTCGAGAGGTCTCGGAACAGGCGACACACATATAGATCTGTCTTCGAGAGGGATTGTGATGCGACACATATAGATCTGTCTTCGAGAGGTCTCGGAGCAGGCGACACATATAGATCTGTCTTCGAGAGGGATTGTGATAGTTTCCTCATGCAGCTAGTGAAGGGGTTTTTCATATTCACGATATACATTTTCCTATTTATTTCATTTTCAATTTTTTTTTTCCTTTTAATTTCAAATCTTTGCCAGTCATTACTATAATGATGGAAGAATTGTTAACTGCACTTGTTTTCCCCCACTACTTAGTTGTTCAGCATTATATATATATATATATATATATATATATATATATATATATATATATATATAAAGACATAATTCAAGAGATGAAAAGTATCTAAATATATAAACGAATAAATTAAAAAAACATAAACAAAACGATGAACAGACAAAGAAAATACAGATGAAGATAGATGAATATATGAACAAATGAATGAATAGATAAAAAGAAATGAATACAATTGACAGATAAATAAGCGGATGAATAAAGGAATGAAGTGACAGGAGATCTCTTACGGATCAAAGCGAGGGAGAGGAGGAGAGTGGGAGTTCTAGAACAACCCCCACCCCCCTTCACCCACTTGCACCCTCACCATTTTTTTTTTGTTTGTTTTGTTTGGTGTATTGCTAAAATTGGTTTAAAAAAAGAAAGAAAGAAAAAAAAAAAAACACCTACGTGCAATATAGTCCCCTCCTGATCCCTTCGGTGATCGAATTAAACAAGCGAATGTTTCACTACGACAGACGATTTCGAAACAAACAAACAAATATCATGTTTGCGATCTTCGTGATTTCATCGCACCACAAAGAGAATCGGAAGTCCTGTCCTGTTTTCCACTAATCAGGTGAGGCTGCCATTCATTGTACATTAACATTTCAGTATTACACACAATTAAAGAACTCTCTCTCTCTCTCTCTCTCTCTCTCTCTCTCTCTCTCTCTCTCCTTGAGACTGACTGCTAAGTGAGTTGTGGACGAAGTCACTGATCATAATTGCCCGTTCCAGACGATAACACAGTTCACTACCTCACGTTCAAGCAAAAATGAAACTTTGTATACAAGTACTCCTTCGTGTGAGACACGTGCGCGCGCGCGCTCACACACGCACACGCACACACCTCATTTTCTTGCTTTTTTTTTTTTTTTACGCAGATCACGGTTTCAGTGCCAATGCCTGGTGCTGCTGAAAAGAAAGGCTGCCTTTCTCGCCCCCCTCCCCAGCAGACCCCTAACCCATGTCTCATCGACCCCCTCCCCTCCCCCCCCCCCTCCCTTAGCCCCCTTTTTTTCGTGTTTTGTCGCTCTTTTTTTTATCCATTTTCCTTATCTCCTCGCAATGCTTTAAAAGTGCCCACGATTCGTTTTCAATCAGGCTCAAGTGGAAAAAAAAATCGGTGTGTGACAGCATCTTGAACTGTGAACGTTTGAATGACTCGGAAAATCACGGAATTCCTGCATAACTTCTGCATTCCACTGCAGCCGTGCACTCATTTCGTCTGGCATTTCGTTTTTCATGGGATCACCGTTTTCTGCGGGGAAAATACGTCATTTCCTTTAGGCTCTTTTCCCTTTAAAGGTTGTATACAGACTCTCCTAACAAACATAACATCCATGTAGCCATAGTGTAGTCTGACGTATGTTAAGGCCTTATCGGCACAGTCCATACGACCAGCACTTCTGCTTCCATTATCAAGACCCTCCTTTCCTTTTCTTCAGCTGTTTCAGTGCCGCGATTACCTGGATAAAGAAGGGGGAAGAACTCCTCCAGCCCAAAAGAATTATTGGTATTCACTATCAAAAATAGGGGGGGGGGGGGGGGGGGGGGGGGGGGGGGGGGGGGGGGGGGGTTACAATTCCTCTAGCCCCAAAGAGTTATCTATATTTGCTATTTAAAATAGAAAAAAAAAAAGAGAGAGAAAAGAAACGCCTTGATCTTAAGTATGAGACAGGCACCAATACTTGGCAGACTAAAGATAGATGAAGTGGTGCATAGGCAGAGAAGAGACGGATGGATTGTGGGTCAAACTGAAGCTTGAACAAGATAACTATTCTTGACTTCGTCACTGAAACACCACGCGAGAAAACAAAAGTGGAGATAAACCGGAAGACTGATATGTATTTTAAAAAAAATCAATTATGAACCAAATTGTAACGCCTTAGTTGTTGCAGTGTTATCATTCATCTTATACTGATGTTAGTGGCTAAAGTATCTCACCAAACACCAAAATAGTGTTGCGTTGCTGGTGACAGGTATTCGTAGAAATGGCCATTCCAAGAAAATACCTAACTCATCTGATGGTGATGCATGCATATCCGGAATTCCAATGTGGATCAAACGGTGAATCAAAGCATCGTCCATCGAGTTAATTTCACATTTCTCCTCTGAATAAACAGCATGAAGTGATTTTTATAGACTGATTATTATGTGGGAAGTGATATCTTTCTGTAGCGTAAGAAAGTTTTATAGCTATGTGAAGGTTGTTAGCTTAAATCCCCCCCTATCATGTGTACTGACTTGAAGGGGAGATCCTTTGTGACCAGATCGGACATCGGGGCTTGTCCAATCGCCCGCTTAGACTGCACTGTAATTAAAACACATATATTAAGAAAGGCTGCTACTTAACCTTGAGAAGAAACAGATGTAAAATAAGACAACAATGTAAAGAAAACAGTAACGGTGACAATGCTTTGTGTAGTTTATAGCAGAATCAGAAATATGTTGAATTTGAAACTCTGTCGTGTAAGACCACCCTCCTCCCACCTCTCCCCATCCTCCTCCCCCACCCCCATCCATCCTCTGTATTGCTCCAGACACCTCGATTTGCAAGGAAACAAAATCTTCACCAAGTTGATTTTAAACGTGCACACCCACTGAATCAATACGTGGCGGTTCTGAATCAGATGATGTTACAATTTTTTTGGAACATAAAGACCAAAATAATGACTGAACATGACTGGAAAAAAATCTGTGTGTGTGTGTGTGTGTGTGCGTGTGTGTGTGTGTGTGTGTGTGTGTGTGTGTGTGTGTGTGCGTGTGCGTGTGTGTGTGCGTGTGTGTGTGTGTGTGTGTGTGTGTGTGTGTGTGTGTGTCGCTCTTTAGAGCATCGCTTACATCGTTTGTACTGAAAGTCACGTAACTTTTAAAAGGAAACAAGCAATCATAGAAACTTGACTTGTTTGTTTTATCTTTCTTGTGTGATCTCTGTCCTTTGTATTCGTAAATCTCAATATCTCTGTCAAGCCACAAGGTTTTTCCAACTTTGTTATCTTCCTTGCGACTGAGACACAGAGCCTGCGGGCATACTCCTGTTCCAGTTCTTGTCCGCTGTTTGATTGTCAACCAAAGCACAGTCAAAGACTGACTGGCGATGCAGTTCATGGATTCATGATGCTAGATAAAAAACAAACAAACAAACAAACAAACAAACAAATGAAAAAAAACGTATCACGCCAAGATGGATCTTAAAAAGTGTTACGATAAATCCGCCAAACTGCAGGGGCAAGCGAACCACAAGACAAAACACGACGCTTTTCGACCTCTTAGGTCTTCTTCAGGAAAAACAACACTCAGGACAACGAACATGAAGAACAAAGCGAAATACAAAACAACGAAGGGCAGGTGTCAGTATGCATCAAACTTATTTGCAGAGTGAGGCGACTGCAGGCTCTTGTGATTCGTTTGTCCATGTAGTCTGGCGGATTGATCTTCATACTTTTCGCGATCTGCTTAATTTAAATTTCCGCCTGCAGTCGCTTCAATTTTGCAACTAACCGTATCTCGCCAAATCACATCGTGAATTGTGAGTATGGGCAAATTCACACTACCCTAAACCTAACCATTCCACACTTACCTTACTCAAGTTTCTCAGACAGGTTCGCAGGAAATGGGATGTGCATTCTGGCATTCCTGTTCTGGAACAAACCGTTTTCTGAAGAGAGTTGTGTGGCGCCGGGTCTAAGTGTCGTCAATGACCCCTACGATCACCTGACTCCCCGAACTCTGAATGGATGTGTTATGTCCTGCCTACTGCCAGACGTGAGATTGCAGGATGCTGTTATGAATCGATTCCTTTTGGCTTCTTTGCTGCTCCAGAACTGCGTTGGGAGGCCATGGGGTGAGAGGTTAGAGGGCAGGGAAGGTAACTCCGCTTTCAGGTCACTGTGGTGGTTTACTTCCCTTGATTGACCCGTTGGGAAAAAAATGCTAAAACAGTTCATCCCCGATAAAAACGCGTCGTTCAGCATATATATATAGGAGTAAGCACAGCAGCTGAAGATCTGTGTCTGTTTTTCCCTCCTCCTTCTCTCTCTCTCTCTCTCTCTCTCTCTCTCTCTCTCTCTCTCTCTCTCTCTCTCTCTCTCATACGTGCACACATTTATGTGTATATAATTATGAGTGGCTGAGTGCATGCTTTATTTGCACTACCAAAAAGGAGAAAGATTGAAATTCCCATTTTGGTGTTACACGCATGTTTTTATTGTTTGAAAGTAATTTTAATTTTCAGTGTCACGTTTGTAAATATAAATATGTATGTCTTAACTTTTATGGCAGCGGTCACAAATGTAATTTCTCTTGTAACGAGAGATAATAAAGTTTTCTGAATCTGAATTTGAATCTAAGATTGGAACTTCCTTTTGGGGGGAATGTCTCCTTGTTTGTTCTGTGTACCCTGTGCCAGGATTTCTGCTAGGCAATTCGGTGACGTAAGCAACATTCGTACGGAGTTATGGGCGTGTATCTATTTCATTACGGGAGCAAGAGTTACCCAGCTTGTTTGCTGTTTACTATTTGCAGTTCCCTGACTCGTTAAGATTTCCATTTATACTTTCAAGGTTTCTTCTCTTTTTAAGCACCTTCTGATGCTCGTTGTCTGATTAGGACCAAACAATCGACAAAATGCGGACTGTTTAACATTGTGAAACTTCCCCTTGAACCCAGTGTTTACACTGTAAACCAAAAGGTAAGCGAAGTGAATTATACCCTTTACAGGACTAGAAGTTTCAGCTGGCAGACAAGCTGATTGGAAAAAAAATCCATTTGTCTCCTCATAATTCTACGTGCCCTTGGTTTAAGTAAAAAAAAAAAAGAAAAGAAAAGAAAACAGTTGATAAAAGTCACTATCAGCGATGCAGGGACAAGTCGGCAGACAGAATTCATAATGGCACATAGGCTACCGCCCCAGCTTAAGGAAGGGCCTAACTGAGAAAAATACCATGGACGATGTTAAACAATTTTCTTTGTTTATCAAGGTGGTTTTTTTTTTCCATTGACTCATTCCTGAACTGAACTTATAAAATCTTTCTCTCTCTGTCATTTTTGTGTTGTCCGAGCACAGTTTGACGAGCATTGCTGGCATGTTTTATGTACAGGAAGAGGAGGTGGGGAGGTTAGGAGTGGTGGTTGTTAAGGTGTGAAAGCGAAATGGGGAAGCGAAGCGCTGCACCGATGCTCATTTTTGTCCCCCATTTTTCTGGCACAGTTAAGATCTGGTGGCCCGATGGACAAATGGAGAGAGACTTCTGGCATGGCCACCAGATGAAGTTGTCACGGACAATTAGACGGGTGGGACGTTCAAACCCTGCTGTGTGCAGAAACATGAGTTCAGCTTTTGTTCCGATGTCCAAAGCTTTTTTACACTAAAATCAGAAGTAAATCTATGTAGGCAAAGTTATACCAGAACCCATGCATGTTTCAGTGTGTTTGCCTGTGTCAAGCACTGATCACATTCTGCACGTTCGATTATCTTAGCTTTACAGCATATACACATTTTCAAACATGCACATTACAAGCTATTTCAAAGTATGTTTTCATAGTCTACATACAGTGGCTATTCTAATTCTTTCGTCGTTTAGGCCAGAGATCTGACATTGAATAGTTTCTCTCTCTCTCTCTCTCTCTCTCTCTCTCTCTCTCTCTCTCCTCTCTCTCTCTCTCTCTCTCCTCTCTCTCTCTCTCTCTCTCTCTCTTGTAGGATCCAGTTGTAGGTGGGATCTGTTTCTTGCTGCCAGAGAGGGTGAATGAAGGGCAAATGGGGCTGGAATTGAAAAAAACAACAACCTTGTTTTAAGAGAGTGAACATTCATACATTTTCCTCGTCTTTTATCCCCCCCCCCCCCCACACACACACAGAGGCACACACACACACACACAGACACACACACACACACACACACACACACACACACACACACACACACACACCCTGTTATAGTGCTGATGTTTGCTGAAAGGAAAAGCGATATACCACTTCTGCCCCTTCTTGGTCCATGTAATAAGGCCGATACTCCTGCGGACACTCCTTATATGGACAGGCAAGTATTAATGCCATCTACCCTACAAAGAGAGTGAGTTTTGTGTGTATGACTGTTTTCTATCCCTCCATTTAGGCAGCCATATTCCAGCTTCGGGGAGGTGTATGCTATGTGTAGTGTGTCATCCAAGCCAACGACCAAACTGGCCTTCTTTTCCGAAAGTTGGTAATGGGATTTTACGTGTCTGCAAGATGTTATGCGTGCATTCGCACACGGAACCTCGGTTTATAGTCTCATTCGAAGGACTGTATAGGCAATGGAGTCAGAACTAATGTTAACTCCGAGGGAAAAAATCCCCCCATTTCTGAAACAGCCCGGCGGAGATTCGAACCCACAACCCTTGGATTACGAGTCCGGCGCTCTACCAACTGAGCTATTCCGACCCCTGATATACCACTGAACCACCACCCCCCCCCCTGCCATTCCCTTCTCCCCACACACGCTTTGTTTGTTTGTAAGTTGATGGGTTTCCCCTCTATTCGGAACCCTTTAAATGCAGCCACGTGCCGTGTCCGCTCAGGCTGAGGTCGTCTGCGGGCGTAAGATTTGGTGTGACAGCATCTTTATCTGTGATCACTTGAACCCGAAAATCACGGGATAACTGCACAATGTCTTCATTCTTCTTGCCGCCGGCCGTGCATTCGTTCTTTTTGGCATTTCGTTATTCATGGAGTCACCGACTGCGCGGAGAAATACGTCGTGTCCTATGTCGTCGTCGTCGTCGTCGTCGTCGTCGTGGTGGTGTGTGTGTGTGTGTGTGTGTGTGTGTGTGTGTGTGTGTGTGTGTGTGTGTGTGTGTGTGTGTGTGTGTGTGTGTGTGTGTGCGTGTGTGTGTGCGTGCGTGCGTGTGTACTGTACCTTGCTCCTACTCGCAAGTCCTTCCCTTTTTTTTCTCTCTCGTCTTCCGTTGTTTCTGCGCCACCCTTATTACATGGACCAAGAAGGGGCAGAACTCCCCCAGACCAACAGGCTTCTCCGCATTGCAATTAGAAAATAAGTTCACCAATTGAACTGACGTATGAAATACGCACCATATCCAGCGGCCGAACAACAGATCAAGCTGTACATAGATAAAGAGGAGAGCAAAAGCTGAGGGCAACCGGAAGCTGGAGGTAACACTGAAAACAAAACAAACATTTTTGGAACTGAATGAACTGTGATGCCGGGTTATTGTAGTTTTGCATCAACTTTTTATTGACGTTGATGGTTATGTCTCCGGACACCAAAATGTTGTTGCTGGGGAAAGTAATCCGTACCAATGGCCCTGCCGGTAATGACGAACTCATCAAAATGGGGATGTTCGTGGATCCGTGATGGGGGTGTGGGATAAAAGGGTGGATTCGAACGTCATTCGTTAAGATGATTTCACATTTTCGTTTACTAGGGGTGAACACTGTGACTTTTTTAAAGATCGATCACTGTGTTTGAAGCAATAACAAACAAAAAAACTTTACAGCTATCTGAAGCTTGTAAGAGAGAG
>JADBJO010002648.1:62500-65000 GCA_016801955.1 Conus betulinus
GCACGCACGCACGCACGCACGCACGCACACACACACACACACACACACACACACACACACACACACACACACACACGCCCACACACACTCACATAATGCACACACACACACACACACCACACACACACACACACACACACACACACACACACACACACACGCACGCACGCACGCACACACACACACACACACACACACACACACACACACACACACACACACACACACACACATGTGCGCCTTTTCCTAACTTTGGTACAAACACAAATTTATGATTTAATGCTGAGAAGCTGAATGCTTTTTTCGTTTCTTGAAAACAAAATAAAACAAAAAACAAACAAACAAACAAAGAAGTCTTCCAAACCAAGACATGAGTCTGACTAGCTGATTTGTCTGTTTGTTTGTTTCGAGAGTTTTGATGCACCCCTCCATCAACCAATTCTTCCCTCCCTCTCCCCCTCCTACCACCATTCATACATAATTTCCGAGGCATCTTTGATGTGATTTCGTCGGGATGCAACAGCGCGAGAAGAAAAAGAAATAAAGGCACTAGTGGTTTCAATAGTTTCCTCCCTTTTAGGTAGACGCTCAACTCAGACGGTTCCCCAGAGGTCTGGTCCTGTCGCTAAAGAGCATCATCTCTTGTGGACTTCAGATGCTGACAAACAAATGGACAGCATCGCAGCAGATGCCACATGTCTTCCCTTTGCCTACTAATGGCTTCACTCCCCCCCCCCCCCCCCCCCCCCCCCCCCCCCCCCCCCCCCGTTCTCTTCCTCTCCTCCCTATCTAACCTCTCCCCCCTCTACACTTCCACCTTTTCCACAGCCTCGTGGGGTTGCTCGTCAAAATGTAGTCCATCATTATTTCATCAAGAATAGGGAGAAAGCGAGGGAAGGACTCATACAGGACACCGACAGTTTGACAATGAACAGCTGCTGAGACCCCCGACCACTAGCATCGTAATCCTGCGCTCCTCCCCCTGTCCATGCCTCCGTCCCCTCCCTCTCTATTCTCCTCGTCACCCTACCCTCCCATCCCTCCCCTTCCCCCACCCCCCCCCCCCCCCCCCCCCCCCCTCTGCGACAGTGTTGTACAAATTTCAGTGACGATGAGGTAGACTGCATAGGAGAGAAGTAGAAAGAGAAGAGGGACGGAGGAGTAGGCGTTGATGGCGGTGGGGGCTAAAAGTGGCTGATGTCCGGTAGACGAACACGAATTCCTTTTTGTCCTTGTTGCTGTTCAGTACCCTACAGGTGGTTCTGATTTCTGACGATCCACTTTTTGTGAGGAATGCACAATTCTGAGGGAGGGTAAGGGTGAGGGGGAAGGGGAGGAAGGGAGGGGGGGAGTGGAAAGGGGATTCTCTCTCTCTCTCTCTCTCTCGCTCGGTCTCTCTGTCTCTCAGTCTCTCTCTCTCTCATCTCTCTCTCTCACCTCTCTCTCTCTCTCTCTCTCTCTCTCTCTCTCTCTCTCTCTCTCTCTCCTCTCTCTCTTCTCTCTTCTTCTCTCTCTCTCGCTCTCTCTCTCTCTCTCTCTCTGTCTCTGTCTCTGTCTCTCTCTCTCTCTGTGAAAACTGCAATGACAGAATTGAAGCACCTGTGCACTCCTGTGCGACAAGGTCTGCAAGATCATCTACGCTTATTGCTCTGTGCGTGGCACTGTTCGACAGGGCAAGAAACAAGGTTTCCAGTTTTTATTACTGAATGAACCTGGCAGAATTCAACAGCTGGCCGTGCGGTGGCACCAGTCAGAACTCAGGATGGACGTGCATACATTCTAGATCGCGGGGGGGGGGGGGGGGGGGAAGGAAAGGGGGGGGGGGAATGGGGGTGGGGGTGGGGGTGTGAATGTTTGCTCACACTGGCAATTCAAGTGAAGATAGTTTTCAACTTCACTGTAGTCGGGTGCTGAATTCACTAAAGCAGGGTTTAATTCCAAGAAGGAGGATTCTAGTTCAAGTGAAGTGTGTGCCAAGTTACCTGGAGAAGTGGGAACATGCTGCCAGGTCTGCAGTGTTGACCACAGCATTCAGACCCGATGATGGTCCAGAAATGGTAAAGTACATAGTATACATTACAGAGAGAGAGAGAGAGAGAGAGAGAGAGAGAGAGAGAGAGAGAGAGAGAGAGAGAGAGAGACAGACAGACAGACAAACAGACCAGCAGAGAGAGAGAGAGAGAGGGAGAAAGAGACAGACAGACAGACAGACAGACAGACAGACAGACAGACAGACAGACAAACAGATAGACCCACATCGGAGTGAGAGAGAGAGAAAGAGACAGACAGACAGACAGACAAACAGACAGACAGACAATCAGAGAGAGAGAGAGAGAGAGAGAGAGAGAGAGAGAGAGAGAGAGAGAGATAGAGAGCGAGAGAGAGAGAGAGAGAAACAGAGAGACCGACCGACAGGCAGACAGACAGACAGACAGATAGACTGACAGAGAGAGAGAGAGAGAGAGAGAGAGAGAGAGAGAGAGAGAGAGACAGAGACAGA
>JADBJO010002648.1:70000-77500 GCA_016801955.1 Conus betulinus
TTCAAGCAATCGAGCTCCCAGGCAACCAGAAACTGACTAATCAAGAGAGATGAAACACCAACGAGAGGAGGAAAGGGGGTGGGGCGTGGGGGGTGAAATGAAGGTGGGTCTGTCTCGTGGACAGGAGGAAAACGATTGTGTCATCCTCCAGGACTGTCAACTACTTTCATAAATCTGCAGATTGTGAAATTGCTGGCCTGCATGGACTCTCGTTCCGCTGCGCTCGACGGTAAATTGGATAAAACAATGCAAAGCATGTAAACGCACTCTCAGTTTCTCTTGAATACGCGCGAGATATTCCATAAGCTTGAAAAAAACCGTTTTGGGCCGTTATAGCCGTTAGTAACGGCTATAACGGTAAACATTGGGCATCATCCGTGACCCATAATGAACATACTTACACATTTTCGGAAGAGATCGGCCAAGTACTTTCTGAGATATTCCATACAGAAGAAAAAAAACGTTATGGGCCGTTATAGGCGTTTGGAACTGATATAACGGTAAAGTAAAACACTGGTCATCATCTTTGACCAATCATGAACATACCTACAAATTTTCAGAAAGATCGGCCCAGTAGTTTTTGTCTGGAGCGAGTGGAACACATTTTGACCATGGACGGACGGACGGACACACACACACACACACACACACACACACACACACACACACACACACACACACAGCATTTCTTCGTTCCCATGGTAAAGTACTCCCTGTTCTATAAGAACTGGGAGCACAAAAAAGTGGTTGCATGGTGGTGGAGGGTGGTGGTGGGGGCGGGGGGCGGGTGGGTTGGGAGCTGGAGATGTAGGTGGGGTGTGGTTTGGGGGTGGATGGGTGGCGAGAAGTGTAAGGAATCGTGCTTCCAGGCCAGCCGAAATCGGATAATAAGGAGAAATGCGACAAGAACAGTTAGGGGTCACAGCTTATTGATTTCTATGCCCGGCCCAGTCCCTGTGCCTTCTGCTGTCATTGTCTTTGTCTTCTCATTGTCTGAGGGGGAAGTGAGAAAAAAGAGAGAAAAAAAGATAATGATAATAATAATACTAAAATAAATAGATAATTAAAATAAAATGGAAAAAGTAATAAAACATATAACAATATACTAAATGAAATAAATAGATAAAAATAGAATAAAATAAATTTAGAATAAAATAAAATAATGGAGGGTGGCTGCAACTTCTGTATGAAGTGGGTAGTGGGGGTTATGGTGGTGGTGTGTGTGTGTGTGTGTGTGTGTGTGTGTGTGTGTGTGTGTGTGTGTGTGTGTGTGTGTGTGTGTGTGTGTGTGGTTGGTGAAAGATATTGCCGACTGGGTTGAAGTGCTGGGTATGTATATTTGTGTTACTGTTGGATGTTAATACCTTGGGGCTGTAGCGTACCAAGTTCGGCAATGAGATGGGACTCTCGTGGTGTACGTTCAAAGCTGTCACTCTGTGATTACCAGAGTGCCAAGACTTTCACATGATTGATGTTGTGTTGAGCGTTGTTGAAGTGTAGGGCAACGTGACTGCTTCCAATGCCATTAGCTCGATCTGTGTTGAGCTGGTAGCCAAATTCTGACAGCTGAGGAATACTCACCGGAAATTAAAAAAAAATTCTCTCTGGCTATGCACACGGCACCCGTTACAAAATCGTGCGTGTGACACAAAGAAAGCAGAGAAAAGATTGGGATAAGAGAGAACAAGAAAAAAAAAAAGAAAAAGAGACGACAAAGTACAGAAAAAAAAATGACAGGACGAAAGGAACAAAGTATTAAAGAATGGATAAGAAAGGGAAAAGAAAAAAAATGAAGGTAAACAGTCAAACTGGAAAAAGGGAGACAGTCTGACCCGGAGAAAAGAAGGGGAAAATAGGACTCTCTCTCTCTCTCTCTCTCTCTCTCTCTCTCTCTCTCTCTCTCTCTCTCTCTCTCTCAAATGCAAGAAAGCTTAATATGGCAGACACATTTTTTTTTTTTAATTCCACATAGGATCTGGCTAGCACAGTTCAGTTTACATGTAAGCCTGTGATTGAAACGGATATACAAAACGCCATCCACCCCCTCCCCCTCAGCGGATGATCCGCAAATTGTTCCCTTTTAACTTATCCGCCAGCACAGCAGTGACACATCCCTGTCCACTCCCACCCCCATCTCTCTCTCTTTAAACATACGCGCGCGCGCGCGCGCGCGCACACACACACACACACACACACACACACACTGTCCACGTGGACCATGCACAACCCTATTAACTCTTCTGCCCTGGAAACAAACATGCACACCAACCTCTACACAGGAAACTGGAGTCCTCATCTTCCGCTATGATCTCCTGTTGGTGTGTGACAAAGTATCTGACACCGTATACACTGTGTCTGTCACTCATGACTATTTAGTCATGTCACCACCCTCCACTGTGTCTGTCACTCAAGACTCTTAAGACATGTCACCACTCCCACCGCACCCCTTCTCCTCCTATCCAAGTATTTGGCCTACAGAGATCGATATGGAAACAGAGGGAGATGCGCTTGGACGATTCACTGATTAATGACTTTCCTTTTTCGTACGCCTGTGGGAGACAGACATTGACTTCAGAGTTGGTTGTTACTGATGAATGCACTTCTCTTTGGTCAGCATAGCAGGTCTGGTTATTGTCGTGGAGAAGTTACCACAGAATTTTAGTTTCCTGTTATGTTCTGTTGCCCATCTGTGTGTGTGTGTGTGTGTGTGTGTGTGTGTGTGTGTGTGTGTGTGTGTGTGTGTGTGTGTGTGTTCCAAACTACGAATATGGTTTACCAACTGGCTGAAAAAATTCAGTTATTGTTCATCCACATTTTTATCTGCCAACATGATGCTTGGATCGAGATTGTTGTTGTTGCTTTTTTTTTTTTTTTTTTTTTTTTTGCATGTGTCTGTCTATGTGTATGTGTGTGCGTACGCGCGCGCGCGTATATGTGTGTTCAATTGCTTCTCTATGCACCCTCACCCACTACTGACCTTTTCTCCATGTGTTGTAGTTTCCGTGGAGTGCTGCAACTTATACCGTTTCCACTACTCTTACACACACAGTGAGAGATTCAAATAATGGGAATGACTGTAGGTCTTGAAGGAACAGCTAAACCACCTTCAATTACTTTGACCTATTTTCATACAGAGACAAATTGTGTTGCGGGGAGGGGAGGGGGGCGGAGGAAGGGGGTAGGGGGGCGGGGGGGGGGGGGGGGGGGGGAGGGCGTGAATTGTGGAAGGGGCGTAGGGGCAGGAGGGCTGAGGGGGTGGGGGGAGGTAAAGTGTGAGGGATCAAGCTCCCTGGCGACCAAACATTCAGATTATCAAGAGAAATGGGGCATCAATGGTGAGGGGGCAAGGGGGCCGGAGGGGGCATGGAGACTGGGGTGGGGGTGGGGGTGGGGTTCATTGCGTCACGATTCTCCCATTTACATTCACTCCCCCCCCCCCCCCCCCCCCCCCCCCCTGCTGTCATTGTAATCATGTGTAGGTCAGGGCAGAGGAACACAGGTTCACGATGTATTTCTAAGTGGTGAGAGTGGACAGTTCTGGTGGGTTGAGCCAAAGGCTTTGGTTGGGGAAGCGCGTTTACATCTGGGGAAGTGCGTTTGCCTCTCGGTCTTCTGTTTTTATTGCTCGAAGAGAGACTAATCTGTGTGAAGTCTCTCTCTCTGTTTTTCTCTATCTCTGTCTGTCTCTCTTACTCTTTTTCTCTCTGTCTGTCTGTCTGCCTGCCTTGTCTGTCTGTCTGTCTCTCTCACATTATATTTCTCATATGTGTTTCGTTATTCCCTGTTCATTTTGCTGTCCAGTTTAATCAGCTTCAGATCCCTGCAATACTTTGTTCCTCGCGCCCCACCACGGTGGGTCCTTTAGATCACAAACACTGTCAAATGCTGCCTCTAGTCGTTGTAAGACTGGTACGCTTTGTTAGTGTTTAACACACTCGTTGCATGTAGTGTATCAGTCTAGAAACCCATGCGGGAAATGGTATCATACCTTAGCTGGTGTCCCCCCCACCTTCACCCCCCCCCCTCGATGTTTTCTCTTTCTTAGACTATTCGAAGTATCATAGGACTGGACAGTGGCACATACCCTGAAACATGAAGACTTGGTCGGGGAGCCAAACGATGAAGGCCTACGGTGTGTTTGACAGCAGAAGTGGATAAGATTGCCTACACATGAGCTGAGCTTGTTTTGATGCTCCTACTGTACAACTCATCAGCACTGAAAACAACACGCTGGGGGTACAGAAAAGGTGGTAAAATCACCACAGGAGAAGACGCTTGCCACCATAGTTGTTCTTGTATCCCTCGTCTTCGTCATCATCATTTGTGTTCAGAGTTGAGTTTGCTGCGGACTCAGTTTGGAAGTCTGGGACCACACACAGTCGAATTTAATCCACTTAATGGATACGTTTCTGAGACTGTTGCTCAAATTCTCTGACCAACACTGCAGGTGCCTGTATCTCGCCGGCCTGGTTGACGCCGGGATATATTATGAGAGGAAGCGTAGAGTACAGCCCTGTCGTGTAGTCTCAGACCGAAATGGAAATCCGTAGTATCATCGTAATCATCCTCATTCTCATCGATCAGCATAAGAAGGTCTCAAATTATGTGGCCCTTCATGCTCTGCTCTCATGGTGACCTCGATTTCGATGTCCTCTCCACGTCTGTGGCCTTGGTTTGGTTCCGTCGGGGTCACCGGTATCGGCGAGTCCATGGGGGCTGTCGCTGGACGGGCGTGGTGTTGCCCTGCTGCGGAGGGAGAGCTCACTTACGCCGGCTCCGCGACTAAGCAATTATTGTCGACAGTAGGGGGCTTAGTAGGTAGTGTCCTGCGTATGTTAGATCAGAACAGGCGCCACTGAACACCACCGAAGTGACTCGGCAGCAGTGCAGTGTCTCCTCCGGTGGGCTGCCTCTTGACGACTTGACACTGATTGCTCCCTGTGGATTGCGGGTGCCGGGGCTGCGGCAGGGGCTGACCAGGCTGTAGCTGTGGACGGGGTGTCGGAATGAGCAGCGTGGGTGCACTGCCTCTGAGATGGCGCAGAGGTTGGGGACAGCAAATTAAAAAAAAAAAAAAGTTACCCTACTTATTTATTATTCACTGTTTACTGTTCACTGCTTAATTTGAGATTTCCTTTCATACCAGTCCAACTCAGGTCACCTCTGTTTGTTGCTTACTGTTCGTCCGTGCTTTTGTTTGACTATATTTCAGATTAAAAAGGTTGTGCCAGTCTTGAATAAATGTTGATTTGTGTTTGTTCACTTTTCCAGTCGTTGTTTCTGTTTAGATGTGTGTAGTACGGGATATATAGGCAAGCTTGAAACATCCCTTTCTTGGGGATATCCACCTGTTTATTCTTTGTGCTCTGTGTTGTCATTTCTGCTAAAGCGGTTTGGCGTGGTAAGCAGCTTTTGTTTGAAGTGTTAAGATCCTGTTTTAATGTCAGGGGATAGTCATCAGTGAGGGTGAAGTTTGAACTGTAATTCTTATGGAACTTCATAAATATCAGCTGCAGTGGTTTTATATTCAGATTGGATGGAGGAAGAAAAAATCCTCTTGAGTCCAAAGGATGGTAACAACATCCACGGGTCTTTTTCATATTCCTTTCATCTCCAACGCATCTCCACCACATCAAACATCACACGAAAATGAGATAAGCAGAAATGTCGCGCTGACAAACGATTGTTCATTTTTCCCCATGGGCTGATAGTGACACAGTTTCCATACTTAAATCTGTATTGCTTAAAATGCGATTGTCCATTATCTTATCCTTAAACTAATCTTGAAACATGGGGCTTTCAATTCTGTTTCATTGCACTGATTACATAATTCTGAAGTTATTAGGCCAGCCAATCATTCGGAAGAAATAGCATCTGACGTAATATATGGACTTGCAAGTACTTGCGCCTTGTTTTTAGATAGATGTCACAAAGGACAAGAACCACTAGCCAGTTAACCGACCATTTTGAAGACCTTCAGACAATTCTGAAGAGAAGACAGTTAATTTGCAAGAACAATTTTGCAAGATGCCAGTGGGCCAAAGCCATCGGGAAGATGCCGTGGGGGTAGATGGGGCCAAAGCCATCCCCTGGGGAGCAGTGCCGTGGGGGTAGATGTCAATGGGCCAAAGCCATCCCCTGGGGAGCAGTGCCGTGGAGTAGATGTCAATGGGCCAAAGCCATCCCCTGGGGAGCAGTGCCGTGGGGTAGATGTCAGTGGGCCAAAGCCATCCCCTGGGGAGCAGTGCCAATGGGCCAAAGCCATGGGGAGCAGTGCCGTGGGGTAGATGTCAATGGGCCAAAGCCATCCCCTGGGGAGCAGTGCCGTGGGGTAGATGTCAATGGGCCAAAGCCATCCCCTGGGGAGCAGTGCCGTGGGGGTAGATGTCAATGGGCCAAAGCCATCCCCTGGGAGCAGTGCCGTGGGGTAGATGTCAATGGGCCAAAGCCATCCCTGGGGAGCAGTGCCGTGGGGTAGATGCCTGAAAGGACAATGGACGCGTTTGACTGATACCATGGTTGAATGGACAGGACAAACCTCTGAACGGATAGGATCTTTTCGTCATGACCATCACACTTGGAGAAGTGGCTGCCTGTTCCTTTATCCGTCCATCTCACGATTTCTCCTGGGAATGAAAGTACCCAAAGACATTCTTTGTTTTGTTTGCATGGCCTATGGCAAGGAACCGAACTGTTTGCAACCCTCGATGTGCACATTGATAACTTTGATAGCTAAGTCTTGAGACTGTTCACAGTGGTTGAGGCACACGCTGTCTATATGTGTTGTGATTTACGTATGAGTTTCTGCTAACATTTGTGTCTTGGGAAAATGTTTCAAGTTCTCCCCCCCCCCCCCCCCCCCCCCCCCCTTTTGGCACGGTCAAGACAAAAAATTCTTTATTTACGAGGATAATAGATTTACTTTTTTACATCTAGTCCTCTATAAGAAATAATGTAAGAAAGCTCATGCAATCATAATGGAACATCAAAAATGGCACGATTTATACACAACAACGAAAAGCATCTTGGGAAATATCTGGAAATGTAAATAAAAATGAAAATAATAATAATGAGGGGAAAGGATAATAAAAATTTTATACCGTACAAATGAATATGACAAGAGAGAAGCACGCAGAGAGAGAGAGAGGGAGAGAGAGAGAGAGAGAGAGAGAGAGAGAGAGAGAGAGAGGGGGGGGTAATAGATATTTTAGAATGTAAAACGTGCGTGCAATTTCCGTAAGGCCTCTGTGGAGCTATATGCAGTCCTGCTTGCCTTGGGCAGTTTAAAACAGAAGTTGAACACCCAGTCACCTGAATGTCACGTGTGCTGTAGAGCTGGACTGAAGTGCTGGTGCGCTCAGGTTGTTGATTCCTGGTGAGAAAAGACGGGCATGGATCTTTTAATTCACAAAAGTGAAAGCGCTTAGAATTCTGTTCCTTGTTCGGTTCAAAGCTGATGGTAGGGTAAGACAATGAGAGTTGGCGTGTTGGCAACTCCTA
>JADBJO010002648.1:90000-92500 GCA_016801955.1 Conus betulinus
AAAAAAAAAATACCCCCCCCCCAAAAAAAAACACAAAAACAACAAAAACAAAGAAAACAAAAAAGGGGAAATAATTGGTGGGGAGCAAGTTGTTCTTTTAATCAATGATCAGTTTAACACTAAATGCTGGCTCAAATCATTGGTGGGCCTCAACACGCTTACATAGATTATAATTTCGAGGGTTGACTGCCGGGGTTGACTGTGTGTGTGTGTGTTGTGTGTGTGTGTGTGTGTGTGTGTGTGTGTGTGTGTGTGTGTGTGGTGTGTGTGTGTGTGTGTGTGTGTGTGTGTGTGTGT
This sequence comes from Conus betulinus, assembly GCA_016801955.1. Lineage (NCBI taxonomy): Eukaryota > Metazoa > Mollusca > Gastropoda > Neogastropoda > Conidae > Conus > Conus betulinus. Next base: position 90,298 of record JADBJO010002648.1, read on the forward strand.
GCGGAAAGTGTGTGTGTGTGCGCGCGCGCGCGCGCGCGCGTTGCGTGTGTGTGTGTGTGTATGAGAGAGAGTGTGTGTGTGTGTGTGAGAGAGTGTGTGAGAGAGAGAGAGAGAGAGAGAGAGAGAGAGAGAGAGAGGAGAGAGAGAGAGAGAGAGAGAGGAGAGAGAGGAGAGAGAGAGAGACGTAGCAGATGTCAATCTGAGTGGCGTATCGAAAAGACAGACTTCTTTCGTGTCACCACCGGCCAGCAAACCACAGGGCTGTGACGTCATTTGTGTGACAAATCGACATACGTCATGACGGGTTTAAACAGGTCATATTCAACAAGGTATCCCCTCAGTGACTCTATTTGTCTTTCTAAAAAGTAATAATAACATTTTTTTAAAAAAAAAAAACTGTTGCCATCATGTTCTCCTTCTGCCCCTCCTGAACCTCCTTTTCCTCGTTTACAATAGTGTCCGCTCCATGTATCACTTAAACGGGGAGAAGGGGTTTACAACTCGATGTGACGGGCGATATCAGTCATGTTGACGGTCTTCCCTATATAGTAGATTGATGAAGGCATGGAAAAAAAGAGTCTAGTCTGCGATGTCTGTGGGGTAGACAGTGTATGCCTTCCTCTGTGTTTTCTGTGTTTGCGCTGCTCTGTGTTCAAAACTCATGGCGAGAGGTCAGAAATGGAGAGAGTAGGGCGTGGGTTGAGAACACTCCCACATTATGCACAGGATCCCTTGTAACCCCCTGAAGAAATAGGGGAAGTTTTTTTTTTTTTTTTTTCATATAGCAAAAATTTGTTGGTTGACTTTTTTAATTTTTTAAAAAAATAAAACTACTGCTACAGTTTTTTAGAATGCGTTTAAAAAAATGTGATACAGTTAAAGTAGATGTGAATGGCTTCGCTCTAAATGCAAGACGCAGAGGGGACACACTTGGCCGAGTAATACCAGTGAGTCTGCCATTTATGATGGATGACGCGAACAAAGGCAGCAAGCAAATACAGCCTTCCTGGCTTGAACAACAGCAGATCTTTATTCCCCCACTATAGACCTGTCAAAACGTCATGAACTTGATGCCATTGCTGAGATGATGAACGCTAATTCTGGGACAAATCCAAAATGCAGGCTTTGGTTCATATGGCCCTTACCGTCTCTGTTTGTGACATCCACCCCATTCATTCATTTATGCATCTATTTATTTATTTATTTATTTATTTATTTATTTATGTATCTATCTATCTATTTTCATCGACTTTCATTTACTGTAAGATTGTTTGGTATTTTTCTTAATTACTGTTGTGTGTGAATTCATCTCACGTAAGTCACTCGTCTTTTGTGAGTCAAATAGGCAACTTGACTCTCGTGTTTTATCTCAGGGGGCATTATAAGTGTTGTCTGCATCTATCCTTGAAGATGATGCATGGTCAGTTTTGAGCCGGTGTGGACTACATTTTGGCATCCTCATGTGTTCACGTCATGACTGCATAAACTGTACTTACACTGGTATCGATGCTTGACTGCATGTGGGACTTCAAGGTATAGATCTGTCTCCCTGTCTGTCTGGTTTGCCTCCACTTCTGCGTGATGGGCATTTCACTTCCTCTTTCTCTTTTCTTCCGTGTTTAGTTACACGACCTGTGAGGGACGGGGAAAATATAGCAGTGAAAGTGATCGATCGTCAGTGTTAACAAAATGATGGAATGGCAGGGGGTGGGGGTGGGGGGGTAACGATGGTCTGCATGGACTGTATATGAGTAGTGTGTGTGTGTGGTGTGTGTGTGTGTGTGTGTGGTGTGTGTGTGTGTGTGTGTGTGTTCACGAATACAGATGTACATCAATTTGCTTCGTAATTTTCTGGCCTTTGAGGGTTGGGGGGGGGGGGGGGGGGGGGGGGGGTATCTCTTAGTTTGTCCCAGACTCAAATTTTTTTTTTTTTTTCAAGATACCAAACCAGCTCAAGCTGCACGGAAATGTTGAACGAGCTACAGCAACTACGTCTCAGCGCTCGGCACCAAGATGTCTGATTCAACAGCTGTCCCATCTTTCATCTTCCCCCCCCCAGCCACCCCCCCCCCCCCCAACCCCTACTCACCTCCTGTCCCCCCCTGCTACCTAAGTGGACATGAGTCTGAACCTTTGATCGATCAAGAGAGGCGTTTTTTCACCCAGCAAACCAGGAGACTGTCACGTTCTGTCACGTAACCAC
>JADBJO010002648.1:102500-108273 GCA_016801955.1 Conus betulinus
TTGGTCACCCAGAGAGCCTTCTACTCTACTCCAGCGTAAACTTTATGCCCAGCATCAAACCTACCTAATCAACAGCGTCAATTGCTCGAATTCTCTCCTTCGTCTTGGCTCCACGTTCTGAAACGTTATTGTCGTCTGCCGAGGAGGGAAAGATGGTGTCCGGGTGGAGGAGGACGGAGGGGGGGAGGGGGGGGGGGGGCGCAGGGTGTGTGTGGGGTGTGGGGGTGGGGGATGGGGTGGGATGGGACTTCGCGAGTAAGGTGCTATGTTTACTGCATATGCGCTGTCTGAAATATTTATACAGGCTGTGTCTGAAGTATTTGAAACTACGGCTATTTGAATTATGTGAACTATGACTTTCCGAACTATGTGAAAGAGCAGTAAAAAGGGCGATGTGAACGAGCATTATCTGAACAATGTGAAACTGGACTAGCTGAACGACGTGAACAGGTACTATATGAACAATGTGAACATGCACTATGTGAACTATGTGAATATGCCTATCTGAATTATGTGAACAGGCACTATCTGCTATCTGAACTATGAAAAGCAGGCACTGCCGGACACATGTGAACAGGCACTACCTGAACTGTGTTAACATGCACTATATGAACAGTGTTAACATGCACCATATGAACTCTGTTAACGTGCACTATTATGAACTATGTGAACAGGCACGATTGAACTGTGTTAACACGCACGATATGAACTATATGAAAAGGCACAAATCTGAATTGTGTTTACATGCACTATCTGAAATATGAAAACAGACACTAAAGAAACTGTGTATACAGACACTACCTGAACTGTGTTACCGTGACCATGCACTATCTGAAATATGACAACAGGCACTATCTGAACTGTGTTATTATGCACTACGTGAACTGTGTGAACAGGCACTGTCTGAATTATGTGAACATACACTCTCTGATCTGAAATATGAAAACAGGCACTAAAGAAACTGTGTATTCAGACACTACCTGAACTGTGCTACCATGCACTATCTGAAATATGAGAACAGGCACTATCTGAACTGTGTTATTACGCACTATGTGAACTGTGTGAACAGGCACTGTCTGAACTGTGTGAACAAGCACAATCTGAATTATGTAAATGCACTGTATGAAATATGAAAACAGGCACTAAATAAACTGTGAACAGGCACTACCTGAATTGTGTGAACACGCTCTGTATGAAATATGAGAACAGGCACTACCTGAATTGTGTGAACATGCTCTGTATGAAATATGAGAACAGATACTGTCTGAACTGTGTGAACATGCTCTGTATGAAATATGAGAACAGATACTGTCTGAACTGTGTGAACATGCTCTGTATGAAATATGAGAACAGATACTGTCTGAACTGTGTGAACATGCTCTGTATGAAATATGAGAACAGATACTGTCTGAACTGTGTGAACATGCTCTGTATGAAATATGAGAACAGATACTGTCTGAACTGCGTGAACATGCTCTGTATGAAATATGAGAACAGATACTGTCTGAACTGTGTGAACATGCTCTGTATGAAACATGAGAACAGATACTGTCTGAACTGCGTGAACATGCTCTGTATGAAATATGAGAACAGATACTGTCTGAACTGCGTGAACATGCTCTGTATGAAATATGAGAACAGATACTGTCTGAACGACGTGATACGGCATTATCTGAACTGTCTTAACACGCACTAACTGACACACACACACACACACACAACACACACACACCACACACACACACACACACACACACACACACACACACACACACACACACACACGCACGCACGCACGCACGCACGCACGCACGTACGCACGCACGCACGCACGCACGCACGCATACACACACACACACACACACACACATACACTAATACACTAACACACTAACACACACACACACACACACTAACACTAATACTAACTAAACCGTCTAATATCACGATTAGTGGAAAGACGTTAAATAAATGACACACACACACACTAATACTAACACGCCCGTGCACGAGCGCTCGCGCATCTCGTATACGTTCTTCATACGCGCACGGATTCACTTTTTATTCAATGTCTAACTCTTACGCTGAATTTGAGCAACCAGATAATAGCCTACTGCCCCTTGGCTCCCAAGTTCATAGTTAATACGCATTCCTGCTTTCGCCAGTTCCACATATTAATATGGATAGAGCATCGTTATGGAAATGACGTCTGAATGTCCATAGTGTTTCTGTATGACTCCGCATCTGATTTTCTTTTTTGTCTTCTCTTATTTATTTTCATTTCTTTAAAGATAATATGCACAGTAGCCTTTGCGGCCAGACATCAAGAACTGGTAAAAGAATGGGATAGAATGGTGACAGGCTTTTTGCTGATTCATACATAGAATATTCCCTATGTGGAATTATACATAACATGCTTGAATAGATAAATGATACAAAAAAAGAAATGAAAGAAATCGAGAGAGAGAGAGAGGAGAGAGAGAGAGAGAGAGAGAGAGAGAGGAGAGGAGAGAGAGAGAGAAGAAGAAGAAGAAGAAGAATTGAACGCAGAAAGAAAAATAGAAAGAATAAACAAAGAATGTTAGCCAACTGGACACACAGACAAACAGAAAGATAGATAGATATAGATAGATAGATAGATAGATAGATAGATAGATAGATAGATAGAGACAGACAGACAGACAGACAGACAGACAGACAGAAATAAACAATAACGAGTGAATAACTATGACTAAATGCATTAATTAAATGAAGGAAGAAAGGGAATAGAAGAGAGAAAAAAAGAAAGATGAAGGAAAAAACCTGCCAGACAGACGGACAGAAAAACAGACTGACAGACCAACAGACAAACGGACCGACATACAGAAAGACAGACAGAAAGAAAGAAAGAAAGAATGAAAGAAGAAAGAAAGGGAAAGAAGGAGGAAGAAAGAAAAGAAGAAAGAAAGAAAAAAGAAGGAAAAAAAGACTGGCACAGACACACACCACACACGCACATCTGTCATCGTCGTTATCTTTACTGTCATCACGTCGGGGTCGACATTTCAGGACGCAAAGAAAACGAGTAGTTGTACAGTAAACGACATGAATGAAAAAATGATTAAAAAAACAAACCAACTACAAAAAAAAAAAAAAAAAAAAAAAACTATTGCCGTTTTCTGGAAGAGAGTCAGAATGTTCGTGAGGAAAAGTGTCTTTTTGATCCTCTTCATGTGCCACAGGAAGGTGCTGAACGTCGGTACAGAAAACACCTTTAACTTTACCGGTACTTTGACGCTTTGATGTTCAGTCGAAATGCCAAGACTGGCGGCCTAATGCTGTTTGCAGACTTCTGTGAATTGTCTTCATGTTGAATCACAGCTGATGGTACCCCCCCCCCCCCCGCCCACACACACACACACACACACGTCCTCACCCTTTCCATTCAGGCACTCGTTTTACGGGAAATACACTCACCAGGACGACTGTTACCCATCATGCGGTGGGGACAGGGTAGAATCGACTCGAACGATCCATCCAACAAGGCAGCACTCAACACTCTTCACACTGCTAAACTTTAAAGCTCCTCTCTGACAGGCCGTTAAAATAATATCAATGGTGTCTGGGGTCCTACCCACTGCAGATTTCAAACAGTGACAATTTTGTAAGGAAAAGTTTCATCGAACCTACTGTGATACGGGTTCGATCTGGGACAAACTGTGCTCAATAGGTAATCGATAGTTTAGTTTTAATGCCCCCCATGTGAAGGAAATCCATCCACTGGTTTGAAACTATCAGTCCTAATGTGCTTGACAAACAAGGGTAGAGATCCTTTACTACTAATGCGTCCATCACAACGCTGTTACCACTCAGTGTGTATGAATGAATAGATCCTTTCACAATCAGCCCTTCCACAGAATTAGTATGGAGCAATTTGAGCGTCATCAGAGAGAGCTTGAATGATAAATCCTTATGTCTGGGTTCTGCTTTCTGCCTCGTTGCTGCAGCTTTTTTTCAAGCGTCCTATCTCGAATTTTTTTTTTTTTTTTTTTTATCAACCATAGTTCTTGCTGTCACGGTAATCACGTTTTGTTTAAACATCAAGCCCCAAAGGGGTACAAAAAACGGTATTACTATGCAGCAACATCGATGATATCACTGTTTGACACACACACCACACACACACACACACACACACACACACACACACACACACACACAACACACACACACCACACACACACACACACAAAACACACACACACACACCACTATATATATATATATATATATATATATATATATATATATAATATATATATATATGAATGTATGTAGGTATGTATGTATACACACACACGTACACACACAACACATACACACACAGAGACGCATGACAACAGACACAGACACAGACACACCACACACACACCACACACACACACACACACACAACACACACACGCACGCACGCACTGCACGCACGCACGCATGCACGCACACGCGATGTCTGTCCTTTTTGCGAGTTGTCTTTCTCCTCTATTCTTTTTTTTTTGTTTTTCATCATCATCATCATCATCATCATCACCTCATCATCCTCATCATCATCATCATCATCTTCTTCTCTCTCTTCTTCTTCTTCTCTGCTTCTCTCTTTCTTCTTCTTCTTCTTCTTCTTTCTCTTCTTCTTCTTCTTCTTCTTCTTCTTCTTCTTCTCTCCTCGTGTTGCTGTTTGCTGCTCGCTGCTGCTGCTGTTGCTGCCGCTGCTGTTGTTGGAGTTGTCGCTGTGTTGTGCTTGTTGTTGTTGTGTTGTTTGTTGTTGTTCTTCTTCTTCTTCTTCTTCTTCTTCTTCTTTCTTCTTCTTCTTCTTCTTCGGGAAGGAATGATTTCTGAAGGTGGGGTCGGGGGTGGGGCAGGGGGAGAGGGGGCGAGGGAGGGGTGAAATTACGTAATATCCGGAGCTGCAACCGTATTTGGGATGTAGCATGAAGCAATGAGAGAAGAGAGAGAGAGAAGGAAAAAAAAAAAAAAAAAGAATCAGAATATTTGCCTGTTTTTGTTCAAGCTTTTTTTTCTGTCTTTTACGTTTTCGTCTTTTTACGCTTCCTGGATCTTTCCATTTTTCTAGTCTCTTATTTTCATTTGTATTGCATTCTTCTTATTCTTACTTTTCTGGTTTTCTGCCTCCCTTTTTTCTTTTTGTTTGTTTGTTTTTCTTTCCTTCTTTTCTCTTTCTTTCTTCTTTCTTTCTTCTTTGTTTCTTTCTTTCTTTAATGTTCTTCCTTCTGTCTTCTTCCTTCCTCTTTCTTTCTTTCTTTTTCTTTTGATTTACTTCCATTCTGTTCTTTCTATGGCCTCCATTCTTGCTTTCTTTCTCTGCCGTCTGTTTTTCCTTTCTTCTGTGGTTTGCCTTGTTGTCCTTTCTTTCTTTTCTTTTCTTCGTTAACGAAAGTCTCGCTTCCCTTCCATGCTATGTCTACCTTTTTCACACTTATGCTTTTCTTTCGTCATTGCTCATCCTTTCTTCCTGCAAACTTCCTTTTTTCCTTCCTCCCTTGTCTTCTTCCTCCTACAGCTTTCGTCCTTCTTCTCTTTCCTTTTCCTTTTGTTTTTTTTTTTTGTCTCCCCCCCCCACCCACACCACGGTTTTTCATACATCTTCTTTTTGTCTTTCGCTTTTTACTCTGATGGTCTACCCTCCCCTTCCCTCCACCCCACCCCCCTTTTTCTACACTGGTGCATTGGTGAAAAATGGATTAGGCGAGAACTGCATCCATTTTCTCTCTCTCCTCTC
>JADBJO010002648.1:123370-143370 GCA_016801955.1 Conus betulinus
CAATATTGCGAGCTGTTTCTTGAGATCAAAGTTGGGGAACATAAAATGTATTAGAGTAAAACATTTTAAATTGAAAAAACTCTCTCTCTCTCTCTCTCTCTCTCTCTCTCTCTCTCTCTCTCTCTCTCTCTCTCTCTCTCTCTCTCTCTCTCTCTCTATATCTCTCTTTGCGGTCTGTCTGTCTATCTGTCTGTCTATCTTTCTCTGCACTCTGTCAGTTTGTCTCTCTTTGTGTTGCCTCTCTCTCTATCTCTCTGTCTCTCTCTTGTGGTGTGTGTGTGTGTGTGTGTGTGTGTGTGTGTGTGTGTGTGTGTGTGTGTGTGGGGTGTGGTGTGTGTGTGTGTGTGTGTGTGTGTTATCACTCTGTCTGTCTCCTTCTCACTGTCTCTCCCTCACTTTCTCCCCCCCCCCCCCCCTCTCTCCCCCTCCTCTCCCCCCTCTCTCCCCCCTCTCTCTAAAAACCTCTCTCCCTATGCCCTGTCCGTCTATCTCTCATCTCTCTCCCTCTCTCTCCCTCTCTTTCTCTCCCTCTCTTTTCCCTTCTCGTCAGTGGGTGTGTGTGTGTGTGTGTGTGTGTGTGTGTGTGTGTGTTGTGTGTGTGTGTGTGTGTGTGTGTGTGTGTGTGTGTGTCTGTCTGTCTGTCTGCCTGTCTCTCATTCTGTCTGTCTGTCTCACTCTCCACACCACCACCCCCCCCCCCCTATCTCTCTCTCTCTCTTCCTTTTCTGACCCTTCAGCCCCCAGTGCTTTCTCTCTTCTTCCATAACCTCTGTGTGGTTCAGAGCCGTTCTTATTCAGATATGACTCAAAGACAATCAGGAACGGAACCACGGTCAGCCATAGTCCCTGTACTGACTGTTCTGGCATAGAAGCCCATGTCTACACCTCTTGCTTGTCAGCACCCCCCCCCCCCCCTTCCCACTCATCCTCCAAGAATCCACCCAACCTACTGTCTCGGTCTGTAAGTTCCTAACAGTGCTGTTCCGCTTATACTGTACGCCCCGTCAACTGTGTTTGGACAGCGTAAGGAGAGAGGGTGCGACGGGGGTAGGGGGGGGGGGGGGGGGGGGGGGTGGAGGCGGAGAGGGAAATTGAGGAGGGTGAGACGGTTTGGGGAGAAGGGGGGGGGGGGGGGGCGGAAGAAAGGTTCCGTTTTTTTTTTTTTTTTTTTTTTTTTTTTTTTTTTTTCTTTAGGCAAGTTCTGAAGAAAGTGAAATCACAGTGAAATGAATTCCTCCTCCTCCTCCTCCTCCTCCTCTCTAAGTTCTGAAGAAAGTGAAATCACAGTGAAATGAATTTCCTCCTCCTCCTCCTCTCCTCCTCCTCCTCTATCTCGGTCTGTAAGTTCTCAATAGTGTTGTTCCGCTTATACTGTACGCCCTGTCAACTGTGTTTGGACAACGTAGGGAGATAGGGTGTGGCGGGGGTGGGGGTGGGGGTGGGGGGGGGGGGGGCTGGAGAGGAAGAGGGATGAGGAGGAGGGTGAGATGAGTTGAGGGGAAAAGGGGGGGAGGTCTTGTTTGGTGAGGCAGGCTGTGAACAGGGTGGGGATTGCTGCGAAATGAACCAGCTTCTTCTTCTTCTTCTTCTTCTTCTTCTTCTTCTTCTTCTTCAGCATTTGTTCATTTGTTTTCATTTTTGTGGAAACGCCCACGCCACAACTTGGCATTCCAGCCATTCTTAACAACATGAAAGTTATTCTTGTCAAACTTCATGAAGAATCCTTCGGTTTGGTTATTTCCATAGTTTGACATGGAAGCATCATGCTGGCATTGTCATGATGCCGAACGGTTTTGCTGGCAGGAGGATGTTATTAATTCTGCTGAAATCAAGGTAATCTCCCAGTACAGCGTTCTTGATGCTTGTGTTAACTGAAAAATACTTTATTTTCAAAAATTAGAAAGAGAGGGGGTTAGTTACAGCCAAGGACATAGACAAAGTACATTACAAAACAGTACATTTCGACTTCTTGGGTCTTCTTCAGGCAAAAACATAGAACAGTTAGGACAATGAAAGCGAAGAACTAGAAACCACTTGTCTTCTCATATTTGGCGCATGATGGACGTTATAATTTGTTTATCCATAGTTTAGAAAGAGAGGGGGTTAGTTACTGTCAAGGACATAGACAAACAAAGTACAGGACAAAACACAATGCATTTCGACCTCTTGGGTTTTCTTCAGGCAAAAACAAATAACATTTAGGACAGTGAAAATGAAAACCTAGAAACCACTTATCTTCTTATAATCGGCGCAAGATCTTTTTGATGTGTCCTCCCTCCCCTGCACAATGTTATCGTGTGATGCTCAGATTGATCTTCAAACGCTGTGAGATGGGCAGGGACAGTAAAAGGTCATCAACGTTTTCTGCCGAATAGGACCAGCCGAGAAAAGGATGGAAATCTCCTGCCAGCTCTTTCAGAATAGTTGTATCCCTGCCTTCTGGAATTTGCATACTTTTTTTTTACCTTTCTCTGTATTCGTTGGCTTCTTTCTTTCTTTTTTTTTCTTCGTTTATTTCGTTCTTTCTTTTTTCTTTTTTTTTCGTTCTTTCTTTATCTTTCATTTTCTTTCTGTCTTGCTTTGATTCTTTCTTCTTTTCTTGCTTTCTTTCTTTCTCTCTTTTCTACGTTTCTTCCGTTTTTTCTTCTTTTTCTTTCCTTCTTTCTATCTTTCAGTTTTTGTCTTTCTTTGCTTTCTTTCTTTCTTTCTTTCTTTCTTCTTCCTTTGTTTCTTTTTTCTTTCTTTCATGCATTCTTCATCGTTCTGTCTTTCTTTCTTTCTTTGCTTTCTTATTTTTGTCTCTCGTAGACACTGCCTGTTTGCATTTAATTTAATGCTTGTAATCTAGCTTTATCATCACTGCCTTTCTCCGGTGTTTGTAGCCTCTTCAGCACAGTTTGTTTGTTCTACCTTGTCTTCCCAGGATTCGGTTCCTCAAAATCTGATTACATGTAAGAAAGCAACATTTTTCTTCTGATTTTGTCTATTGTGTTGTTGTTACAGTTTGCTGGCTCGGTGGCGAAAACATGAAATATCGCGTGGACTTGAGACATTACATCTGCCATGGCAGTTGCTCCTACAGCTTATTATGTTATGTGGGGTTTTTTTTTCTTTGATTCAATGTTTTTGCCTTGCTTTGAATCTGGACTGGTTCGCACTGTCAGTTCTAGAAAGATGTAGCCACCATATTGGTGTTAAAGAGTTTAGCGCTCATGTTTTAGACTGTTGGACGTATTTTGTAGATTGCTCCGTCATGTGTGTGTTGCTTTTGTTGTTTGTTTGTTTGTTTGCTTTGTTTGTTTGTTTGTTTTTTTGTTGGGGGGGGGGGGGGGGGGTACTATACCTTTCTATTGCTTCTGTCCGTCTATCTGTCTGTCAGCTTTGTAATCTTTCTGCCTGCCTGCCCGCCTGCCGGTCTGTCAGTCAGTTAGTCAGTCAGTCTGTCTGTCTGTCTGTCTCTGTTTATTTGTCTCAATCACTAAGTTTCTCTCTGCCTCGTTGTCTCTGTCTCTCTCTGTCTCTGCCTCTGTCTCTCTGTATCTGTCTCTGTCTGTATCTGTCGGTCTGTTTGTCTGTCCGTTTGACTGTCCGTCTATCTGTCTGTCTGTCTGTCTCTCTCTCTTCTCTCTCTCTCTCTCTCTCTCTCTCTCTCTCTCTCTCTCTCTCTCTTTCACTCCATGCCTCAATCTCTCCATTTCTCCCTCCCTTGTATAAGAAAACAAACTATTCTGGATTTCTCTTATTAAAGAGATCCATTTTTCGTTCGTTTAGGTTTTTTTTTTTTTTTTTTTTTTTTTTTTTAAGATTTCGCTTACTCTCCCACGAAAATGCACACACATTTCCATTAAATGTTTCAGTGAAGACATGTCCCTGACTTCCTTCCTAACCAAGGAAAGGAATGGAAAGGAAATGTGATTACGTATGTTTAAGTCGGGGGAGTGAGGGGGGGAGGGGGGATAGGGAGGGGAGGGGGGGGGGGGGGGGAGCATTTCTGCACAGAACCATGGCAAGCACGAGTCTGTTTTCTGCCAGACAATGCCACCGCGATAGCACAGTGGTCGATGTCTTTAAGTCTTTTCCTTTTCTCCCCTATGCCCGTCCCAACCCCCACCCCCACCCCCACCCCCTTCCTCCCCGCTTCACTCGTCTCTCATGTCCTCACTGTTACTGTTACTTCCCTTTTCAGTCTCCCTGCTATTTCTCCTCGCCCCCCACCGCCCCCCCCCCCCCCCCCCCGCCCCCGCGTCCGCTTCTCCGGAACCGACGTCCTACAGTGCCCAACGAGGTCTTCACAGTCCGTGAGGTCTGTATGCACAACGAGCGAGGGGTCATCGTCGGTTTTCTATTCTGGTGGGTGGATTTCAATTGGGAGTCAGATTAGGTTTCCAAGACTCCCCCTGGGATATAAGGGAAATTACATTTTTGTGCATGAGGCACGTAGTGAAGAGTAGTGCGGTGTACGGAATGGACATTGTTGTATATCTAGGAGGAAGAAAAGAAACGGGAAAAAATAACATAAACAAATAAAGTAACTAAATGCGTGAATATAAATGAAAAAACCCAACAACAACAGAAATGAGTATGTACATATAGATATATACATAAACAAATAGACAGGTAAGAAGCAGATGAATAAAAAAATAGAAGATGAATGAATAAATAAAGAAATGAATAAATGGATGGATAAATAAATTGAATAAACAGATAGATAAATAGAGAGAAGATGAATGATGGAAAACAATTAATATATACATAAATAACTACCAACATTTTGTTGAGACAGTGTTGGGGGACTTCATCAGTGGGAAAAATTCGTATACTTTGTGGAGGAGGGGAGAGGTGTGTGTGTGTGTGTGTGTGTGTGTGTGTGTGGTGTGTGTGTGTGTGTGTGTGTGTGTGTATGTGTGTGTGTGTGTGTTGTGTGTGTGTGTGTGTGTGTGTGTGTGTGTGTGTTTGTGTGTGTGTGTGTGTGTGTGTGATTTAAGATGAAACTTCTTTTCATTTTGCAGAACGGTTTTAACAGTAATATTACTTACATTATAAATATAACAATCTGAAGCTCACACACACACGCACACACACACACACACACACACACACACACACACACACACACACACACACACACACACACACACACACATAGGCGCGCGCGCACGTACGCAATCACGCAGGCACGGTAGGGCATAGTATGATAAAGTATGGTCTGCTTTGGCCTGGCCTTTCTCTTGCCTAGCCTAGCTTAGCCTAGCTTAGACTAGCTTAGCCTAGCTTAGCCTAGCTTAGCCTAGCTTAGCCTAGCCTACTCGAGTTTAGTCTAGTCTAGTCTAGTCTAGTCTAGTCTAGTCTAGTCTAGTATTGTAAGGTTTGGTATAGCTTTTAATGTATAGTGTATTTCTTGTGCTGGATTGTTTGCAGGGCGTTGTGCTGCGTAACGTTGCATAATCTCTGTATTATGATGACATTGTTCTGTATTGCATTGCACTGCATCGCACAATGCGTTGCATGCCATATGTTGTCTGGAATTGCATTGCATTCCTTTGTTTTGCATCATGTTGTATTCACATTACATCATACTATCTCAAACTGCGTTTGCGTTATAGTAACTTTTTGTGGCATCAGTTGTCGGATCAACGGAGCACCTAAGGTAGTGATTTTCTTTTCTTTCTTCTTTCTTTTTTTTTTTCCTAAGGCCAAAATTCATCTCTTCATTTTTTTTTTGGTGCTTCACACTGTCCTCTTCATCTGCAAAAAGAAACCAACAAAAGACGAAAAACAAACAAACAAACAAACAAACAAACAAAATTCCACTACCAGGTGTTTTTCCCCCCATTTTCCCCCCCCTTTTTTTTTTCAACCAGTGTCTTACATACCATGCATAGTCTGTATGTTCTCTTACAAATGAACATTTTTTTGGTGCTGATTTTTAGTGTTTTGTGCGTTTGATACAAAGAGTCTGGGTTTGTTAATGTTCTAATGTGTAGTGTACTGGCACACTCACTCTGATAATGTGTTACTTGTACAAAAACAAAAACAAAAACAAAAAAACAAGACGAACACCAACTTAGATGGAACAACAACAACAACAACAAAAACTCAACAAAAACAAAATCTTAATATTTTTCTTTCATTTCAGTTTTTTTCCCAAGAGAGAGAGAGAGAGAGAGAGAGAGAGAGAGAGAGAGAGAGAGAGAGAGAGAGAGAGTATGCGTGCGTGCGTGCGTGGGTGCGTGCGTGGGTGCGTGCGTGCGTGCCTGTGTGTGTGTGTGTGTGTGTGTGTGTGTGTGTGTGTGTGTGTGTGTGTGTGTGTGTACGCGCGAGCGTACATGCCCGCTTGTGTGTGTGTGTGTGTGTGTGTGGTGTGTGTGTGTGTGTGTGTGTGTGTGTGTGTGTGTGTGTGTGTGTGTGTGTAACACAAAATGAAGATAGTAAATAGCATTATAGTAACTGTATTGTACAGAGCTGCGTTGCATTTGCACTGAACTGAGATACACTGTACAATAGTGAATGCTCCATATGGAACTGCACTGCATTTCATTACATATCGTGTTGTATAATATGCTATGTTATTGTACTGAATTGTATCACATTCTATTGTATAACCACATTTCTGATCGTGAAACTAGGTCAATCTTTTCAGGAATTACGCGTCGCCCTAGTTGAGTGCCAACATTTTTTTTTTTTGGATACGTTCTATTTATGTTTTTATGCATGTATTTAAAAATTCATTCATTTATCAAATTATTTGTTTGTGTATTTGTTTGTAATTTATTTATTTTTTACTTACTTATCTATTTTCAATTTACCGAGTTGTTTATCTGTTTGTTTATCTATCTATCTATCGATCTCTCTTTGTTCCTGTCTGGTAATATTAGATCGCCTATCAACGTAGATAATAACCTCTCTTTTTGTGAAACTAGGTCAGCTCCCCCCCCCCCCCCCCCCCCCCCCCCCCGATATAAATGTGGCCATATTTATTCATGTATGTATTTGTTTTTATTTATCTGTTTGTTTATTTATCTTTTGATGTCATGTAACTGTTTGATGACCTATCAATGTGGATAATAACCTCTTTTGTGTGTAAAACTCGGTCAGCTGACCCCTGGAACATGTGGTCATAATTCAGCGCCAATTTTGCCTTTATTTATTTATTGATGTATTTGTTTATCTATTGATTTATCGATTTTTATTCATTCATTTATTTGTTCATGTATTTAATAGTTATGTATTCATCTATTAATTAATTCGTTTATTCATTCATTTCTCTATTCATCTACGTATTTATTTATTTATTTATTTGATTGTTCAGTTCCCCATTTTTTTGTTATTCTTCTATTTCTTTATTTACTTATTTATTCATTTATTCATTTGTATATTTATTTATGTACTTACTTATTCATTTACTTTTTGTTTTACTTATTTATTTATTTGTTTGTTCGTTGATCAATCTATTTCTTAATCCGTGTCTTCGTAGATGTTTGATCACCTATTAATATGGATGTGTCCTGTACAGTTTTGCCAGAGAAATCTCCCTCATTTCCACGTTTATTTATTCGTCTGGTTGTTTGTTTACTTGCTTCTGGTTTTGTTGGGTTTTTTTTTTCTTCTGATTTCAGTGTGCGCGAAGTGCGTTACACACACAAGGTCTCTGCTTATTGTCTCCCTTGTCTCAAGGACAGTGTGTGGTTATGTCTTTTCGTGCCTACGCAAAATATACTCCTCCCCCACCTCACCCTCATCCCCGCGCCCCTATCCCGCCTTCCCATCCACTGACTCCCATTTGTCTTTGTCTTACCCACCCCCCCTCCTCTCCCTTTTTTAGCCCCCCCCCCCCCCCCCCCCCAACCCCATCCCCTACACCTCTTCCCACATTTCGTCACTCTACCTCATGTGTCCCCACCCCTTCCATCTTGTCGCCCTCCTTCATGCAGACCTGTTTGTCAACTTTGACCGATGATGGTCTCAAATGTTTGGGGGATTATCTTGCAGGAAGAGAACAAACAGAAAGACAGACAGACAGACATACGTGCAAACGAACACTCAGGAAGACAGCGAAAAGGTGTGCAATCTGTAGCTCAGCCTTGTATTTGTCAGCCTGATCAACTCGTCTGAGACTAAATCAGCCGTCTGGATAATTATTATGTGTTTTCATTGCTCATTTTCATTGTTTATTTTTGCAGTGGCAGTAGCAGTAGAAGAAGCAGTACTCGCAGCAATAGTAGTAGTAGTAGCATCAGCATAAGACACAGCAGTAGCTACAACAGCAGCAGCAGTAGTAATAAAAGTGGTAGACGTAGTAGCAGTCAGTAAGTTTAGTGTAAACACTACTAATGTGGTTCAATATAGTTACAGGCAGAACTTTATGTTAAAGAGACTTTTTGTTGTTGTTGAACAATGAAGTTCTGCCTTTTACTAGATATGTTTACGCATGCTCAGTTTGGGGTTGTTTCCTCAGTTATATTCACCTCAGATTTTTACTTACGTACCTAAGTTTCCATGTCAGACTTTCAGTTTCTCTCTCCCTGTCTGCCTGTCGTGTGTGTCTATCTCTTCTATCTGACCGTCTGTCTGTCTGTTTGTCTGTCTGTCTGTCTGCCTGTGTGTGTGTCTGTGAGTCTGCCTGCCTGTCTGTCTGACTGTCTGTCTGTCTGTCTATCTGTATGTATATCTGCTCTCTCTCTCTCTCTCTCTCCTCCTCTCTATGCATCTCTCTCTCTCTCTCTCTCTCTCTCTCTCCTCTCGTCTTTTTTGAATGTGCTTTGAATTAGAATTATTATTTTATTATCATTTTTTTTTTCTCCCTGTAATATGCGCTCTGGGCTCTTACGAGGTAAAGCGCTCTATAAATATGCTTTCACATTACATTACATTACATTACATTACATTACATTACATTACATTACATTACATCTGCGTGCACACTCGTTTCATTTTTCCATTCCTTAGAGTCCTCTTCCTTCCTCAAGATCTGAGCTGAAATTTGAGGAAATGAATGTTTGCATGTTTGTTTGTTTGTTTGATTTTACCTGTTTGTGTCTTAGGGTTTCTGCCACTAGTTCCGGCACGGTGGAGTTTGTTGTTGTTGTTGTGTGTTGTTTTGTGTGTGTGTGTTTGTTTTAAACGTTTCATAACCACATTTGAGTGTACATCGGCCGTGGGCCTCAATACAAGAGTAGGGGCAGCGGATGACGTTTCGTAACCACATCGATAATTAAAAGAAAATAATGATATGCCATTAATTTACGCAGACTGGCAAAATTGCAAATGTACACAAATGACAGAAGTAATATATTTCCTGAATAATGGTACTTGTCAACGTTAGATTAAGACCACAAAATCAGCTTCTTCCCTCTGCTGATTGCATGGAACACAAATCTGGACAACTTTTCTGATGATAGTAATAACGCTACCGGAGTATATTCCTCGATGAGATAATTTGTTCGCTTTAGATGTGAACACAACGGAATCCTTTAAAAAAATTTTTTTAAAAGGTGACTTACAATCAAATGCAACAAAAGTTTTAACAAGACATAATAAATGGACAGAAAAAAAAAAAAAAATCAACGAAACGATCCTCCAACTTTTGCAAAAGTCCATTGACATTATAATTCCTACACGTTGTTCACAATGGACACTCTGCGATTTGGGTGGGGTTCTGTGTGTACAATGGTCCCGTGCTTGGTTTCGCTGTGAGCCGGCTAAGTGTTTGTTCCTGAAGCACGTTTTTTTTTTCCCCCTCTACCACCCCCGCCTTTACTATACTATTGTTCTTTTTGTACACCCCATCCCCACCTTTTTTCCTCCTCCCTCCATATCCCCCCCCCCCCCCCTCGGCTGCATCCCATGCCCATCACTACCACCCCCCCCTCTCTCTCTCTCTCTCTCTCTGTGATATTATCTTTGTATATTCTTTCTTTCAGCACATTATGTGTTTCTCTGAAACTAGCTACTTTTTAACGAGGAAGTAGTGTGTGTGGTGTGTGTGTGTGTGTGTGTGTGTGTGTGTGTGTGTGTGTGTGCGTGCGTGCTGTGCGTGCGTGCGTGTGTGCGTGCGTGCGTGCGTGTTGCGTGCGTGCGTGCGTGTGTGCGTGCGTGCGTGCGTGCGTGCGTCTGCGTGCTTGTGTGTGCTTGCGTGCGTGCATGTGTGCGTGCTTTTTGTGTGTAGGTGTGTGTGTGTGTGTGTGTGTGTGTGTGTGTGTGTGTGTGTGTGTGTGTGTGTGTGTGTGAGAGTGTGTGTGTGTGTGTGTGTGTGTGTGTGTGTGTGAGAGGAGAGAGACAGAGACAGAGACAGAGAGAGACAAACAGACAGACAGAGACAGACACAGAGACAGAGACAGATCAACATTTCCGTGGCCGTTTTTTTTTTTTTCCGATAGCGACCACTCCAATGATAGCCAAAGGGATTAGAAGAGAGAGCGCCTGTGAAATCATGGAGCATCATCTCCCTTCACAGTAATCCCGCTACCCTGCAGGATCGATTGCAAGGCGGTGCACAGGCTTGAAGCTTGATCAAGATCACATCATGGAGATTCTGTCCCCTCTCCGAATGACTTTAGTTGTTTATAGGCCGATCGATCAAGGAGACAATCTTTTGGCAAACTATATTACCTTTACACGACACGACAGATTGATAGCGAAACTTAATCCAGAAAAAAAAAAAAAAAATGTCCAGTTTTGATTTTTGAACCTGTACATTTTAGAATTTTTCTACATGTATTTTTCTTCAGAATTTAGAGTCTTGAATCGTATTATATAAAGCTGAGTTTATCTGTCTGTCTGTTCGCTTATACACGCCCACAGTTTTAGGCCGATCGCCACCAAATTTGGTATCAAGTATCCTTGGTGTCCTACAAACAGCAACGTCGGGTCAGTGATCACGTGACGCATTGCAGCGAGACGCAATTTGCTGTCCACAGACACAAAACTGGACATCGGAACACTGCACGACAAACACACTCACCGGGGCGAGACGGGGTCAAAGCGCGTAAGCGTTAGTACTTTATAAACTTAAGTAAGATTGAAGATTATACGATGCATGCTGTTTGATACATCGTTTCTTTTATGCAAAACGATCATTTCTAACATAGGTATTTACTGGAGACCTATTGGATGCATTTTTTTTTTTTTTACTCCCAGCTCTTTTAGAACAGGGAGTACTTTACAATGGGAACGAAGAAATGCTGTGTGTGTGTGTGTGTGTGTGTGTGTGTGTGTGTGTGTGTGTGTGTGTGTGTGTGTGTGTGTCCGTCCGTCCGTGGTCAAAATGTGTTCCACTCGCTCCAGACAAAACTGCTGGGCCGATCTTTCTGAAAATTTGTAGGTATCTTCATTATGGGTCACGGATAATGCCAGTTGTTTTTACTTTACGTTATAGCCGTTACTAATGGATATAACGGCCCGTAACGGATTTCTTCCTTCTTCCTTATGAATACCTCAGAAAGTACTTAGCCGATCTTTCTGAAAATTTGTAGGCATGTTCATTATGGATCACAGATGATGGCTGATGTTTACAGAATAGTCGTTACTAACAGCTGTAACGGCCCAAAACGGTTTTTTTTCCTCTTTATGGAATATCTCACGTGTATTCAAGATAAACTGGGAGTACGTTCATATGCTATGCATTTTGTTTATGATTTAGGTTGGTCTGGGAATTTGCTTCTTCACAAGGCATTGTATTGTAGAACAGAGGGGCATGCATTAGCACTTTTAAGTCCCCTGTAAGTACTCATGTAAGTTGAAAAAACAAGCTGTGTCTCCGTTGAATGAAGAGGTCACAAAAGCTGCTCGTAACTATGTAGTGTTAAAGGAGGATTTAGAGGCTCTTTGTTGGTGATCGTAACTCCCTCCCCCTCCCCCCCCCCCCCCCCCCCCCACACACACACACACAAACGCGCACACATGCCTGCGCGCACACACACACACACACACACACACACACACACACACACACACACACACACACACACACACACACACATGCGCCCACGCACACATATGGGCCCATGCCCACACATCATTCACTCACGTGTACATCCACTACACACAAAAAAGGTAGGTAGGCACTCAAGGTGTGACCAGCGCGTTGGGCTAATGCGTAGGTCAGACATCCGCTGAGTCGTAGCCGCGAGACCCCTCTTTCCTCTATTGCCTCATCTTAGTTGTTAATTCCTTTATCCATCAGCTTCAAATCATGCGTAGTGTGGTCTCAAAACTTAGCGGATGTGGTGCAGCGTATATGGACTAGTCCGCACGCAGTGACACCTCCTTGATGAAACTGAAACTGAAACTGAAACCCCTGACAAACTGTGATGTTAAAACGCACCATTCTGGTGGCTATATTGGTTTGAAAGGATCAGACTCTCTCTCTCTCTCTCTCTCTCTCCTCTCTCTCTCTCTCTCTCTCTCTCTCACACACACACACACACACACACACACACACACACACACACATACTTTGCTTTCCTGAATCGTTTTCACATGATGCTATGTAAATGCCATGCAGCTTGCCGGCAATGCAATGAATGATCGATCTCACAGACATCCGGGCATCAGAGGAACACGCGGACACAAGGTGGACAGATCATTCCGTGGGCTCCGGAAACTGAAAAAGAACCGGCAGACTTGTACTATGGTTCTACCTCCATGGAATAAGCTGTGGGAAGGGGAGGGTGGGGGGGGGGGGGGGGTGGGGGGGGGGGGGCGGGAGAGGTGGTGGTTCTTCTTCTTTCTTCTTCTTGTTTTCTTCCTGCTTCTTTTCCTTTCAATTTTTTTTCTGTCATTCCCGCAGCACTTTGAGGAAAAAGGAGAAGGCTCATACAAGCTGCCGTCCTGTTTGGTCAGTGGTGTGGTTCGGCCCTTTAAATGTTCATGGCCGACGAAACGAAATTCTGTTGACTATCGTTCTATCATTTGATTACAGAGATTACCCATATACCACACACGCACACACACACACACACACACACACACACACACACACACACACACACACACACACAAGAAAAGAAGAAAGAGAGAGAGAGAGTTGACAGAGAGAGAAGAGAGAGAGAGAGAGAGAGAGAGAGAGAGAGAGGAGAGATAGAGATAGAGAGAGGCAGACAGGCAGACAGGCCGACATGACAGGCCGACAGACAGACAGATGCAGATAGACATAGAAAGAGATAGAGGCAAGCATGCATGACAGACAGACATACAGACAGACACACACACACAGCACACACCCACACACACACACACGCACAAATCCTCACACACGCACGGCACACTCGCGCGCGCGCGCGCGCGCAACACACGCACACACGCACACACAGACACACGCGCGCGCGCGCGCGCGTGGCGCGCGCGCGCGCGGTTATCATCTCTTCCAATGTGAGCTGAATACTAATGAAACAAATGAGCCACCCCCCGGTCACCAGGCGATGCAGGCCCTCAGACAGACTGAAGCTGAGAGATCTCCACGTCCTGCATTTATGCAGCAACAAGCATCAGTCAACAGCAGCAGGCCATATGCGCGCTAGCCTGCCAAGGCGTCACTTTGTCCCAGCACGTTTTCACACAGACACATTTACACACACACACACGTACACATGCGCGCGGGCGCGCGCGCACGCGCGCGCGCACACACACAACAAACATACATACATACACTCACATACACTCACACACACACACACACACGACACACACACACACACACACACACCATACACACACACACACGCGCGCACGCGCGCGCGCACACACACACACACACACACACACACACACACACACATACACACACACGCGCGAGCGCGCGCACACAGAGACAGACAGACAGACACAGAGACAGACAGACAGACAGACACACACACACACATACACACACACACCACACACACACACACACACACACACACACACACACACACAGACGAGGCAGACCGTTGAAAAAAAAAATGAAATTATTCCATCCAAACAGGCTGGAAATGTGAATGGCGTGGATGTTGTATATTTGACAGGAGCGAACACAAAAAAAAGAAAATAAAGCTGAGAGAGAGAGAGAGAGAGAGAGAGAGAGAGAGAGAGAGAGAGAGAGAGAGAGAGAGAGAGAGAGAGACAGACAGAGACAGAGACAGATAGAGGAGACAGAGAGAGACAGAGACAGAGAGAGAGAGAGAGAGAGAGAGACAGAGAGAGAGAGAGAGTCTCTACTCTCCCCCCCCACCCCTCCCCCCTCCCCTCTAGGGAGAATTCCATCATGGGGGAATGATAATACATGTCTGACGTTTCATTTTTCACTTTTCCAGAGCCCGTTGTCCACGTTTGTACTCGGATCTTTCCCTGAAATGCGGATATGTGTGACAACGTTTCGCTGATTGCACGCTGCAGGATGTTTATATGCTGTCATTTGAAAAACAAAATAAAAAAGGGGGAAAAGTTTTTGTTTTTCGTTCGTTTATTTATTTATGATTTTTAAGATCAGACATACTGATGGCAAGAGAATTTCTTTCTTTCTTTCTTTCTGCATACGCAGGTGGATACTCCTTGATCACTGCCTGTATAGACAGACAGTGGACTTTTGTGTGTTGTTGGCCGTTTTTTTTTATCCCGCCATTAAGGCAGCCATACTCCATCTTCGGGGAAGGTGCATGCTATGTGTAACGTGTCATCCATACCACGGCCAAACTGGCCTTCTCTTCCGAAAGTTGGTGATGGGATTTACGCGTGTGCAAGATGTTATGCGTGTGTTCACACACGGAACCTCGGTTTATAGTCTCATTCGAAGGACTGTATGGGGAATGGAGTCAGAAACCAATGTTAACTCCGAGGGAAAAATCCCCCTGTACCGAAATTCGAACCCACAACCCTCGGATCACGAGTCCGGCGCTCAATCTGTTATCAAGAAAAGAAAAAAAAATGTAAAGCGCAAGATAATATATCGTGCAGATTTCTATACTCGTACACGCACACACGCTTGCACACTGACGAGGCAGAACCGTTTGAAAAACAAACAAACAAACAAAAAAAACACACACGAATTTATTCCATTCAAACAGGCTGCAAATGGGAATGGCATGGATGCTAGAATTTTTGACAGGAGCGAACACAAAAAAGAAGAAAATACAGCTGAGAGAGAGAGAGAGAGAGAGAGAGAGAGAGAGAGAGAGAGAGAGAGAGAGAGAGAGAGAGAGAGTGAGAGAGAGAGAGTAAGGGGACACACACACACATGTACACACACACACACACCACACACACACACACACACACACACACACACACAAACACAGCGAGAGAGAGGAGAGAGAGGGATGGAGGGGGAGAGAGAGAGAGAGAGGGGAAGAGAGAGTAAGAGGATATTCACACACACACACACACACACACACACACACACACACACACACACACACACACACACACACACACACACGCCGAAAAAAAAAAAAAGAAAAGAGAGCAATAAAAGAGGTATAAACAGGGTTAAAGAAACTTAGGGGAAGTGGTAGGGGATAATGAAAAAACAGAAAGACAGAAAGAAACCGACGAAAGATGGACTAAGCACAACTCCATCATCATCATCATCATCATTCTCATCATCATCATCATCATCATCATCGTCAACAACAACAACAACAACAACAGGAATGGAAAATAAACAAGTAAGTGAACAGATAAGTAAATAAATAAGTAGTTAGATTCATGAATAAACACATGGATGAATAAATAAATAAGTTGATAAATGAAAAGATGAATAGATGAAAAAATAAACTAACGAAAAGACAGGGAAGATAAGGGGAAAAAAATAACCCCGATTGAAGGTGAAAGGAACGGGGATAAAGGGTAGACAATACTTCTGAAAGTCTAAGCGAATACAGAGAGAGAGAGAGAGAGAGAGAGAGAGAGAGAGAGAGAGAGAGAGAGAGAGAGAGAGGAGAGAGAGAGGAGGAGCGAGAGAGAGAGAGAGAGAGAGATAAACTTTTAGAATAGGGGAAGGGGTCGGGATAAGGTGAATGAGAGAACATGGAAAGAAACGAACAAAGAAGCAAAGAATGAAAAAGAAGAAGAAAGAATCGAACAAACAAAACAAACAAAAAAGAATTTATACAACAAGTGGAGGGTGGGGGTGGGGATTGATATAGAGAAAAAAAAAAAAAAACACAAATAAACTAAAAAGAATTTGATACAAGTGGAGGGTGGGGGTGGGGGTTGATGTAGAGAAGAAAAAAAAATATATATTAAAACACAAATAAAAACAAAAATAACAAAACCTTCCGCGGAGTATTCCATTGCAGTGAGAAGGATAATAAGATTGTCACTTCGTTTTCTGTGTCAGAAACTCACGGAATGATCCAGTGTCCGGGTCGTCCACCCAGACACGGATATCTGTGACAAAGAGCTGTCAGTTTCACAGCAGGCACGATGCATGAAATTTACATAATGTCATTGATAACTGGTGAGGTGATTGCAAAATGCTTAAAAAAGAAAGGGAGGAAAGAAGATACAGATGAAAATGTTTTAATTTGTTTGTTTCTTTGTTTGTAAGTTTTTTGATCAGACGCGTTGCTGGCAGGTAAATGACAGTGTTGTACATAGGATGTTCAATGGAATTCGAAGTACAACTAATACTGTAATGTTTCACACGAGCGCGCGCGCGCGCGCGCGCGCACGCACACACACCACACACACACGCACACACATACACACACACACACACGCACACACACACACACACACACGACGACAGACAGACACACACACACACACACACACACACACACACACACACACACAACACACCACACATACACGCACGTGCGCACATATGCATGCATGCACGCACGCACGCACACACACACACAAACACACACACACACACACACGCGCGCGCGCGCGCGCGTGCACATACATATGTACACACGTGCGCGCGCGCGGGGTGCACACACACACACACACACACACACACACACACACACACACACACACACACACACGCACACACACACGCGCGTGCGTTTTTCTTTCTTCTGGCACGTATGCACACACAACAGACATGCAGACACACACTCAGACAGACAGACAGACAGACAGACAGACAGACAGACACAGACACACACACACACCCACACACACACACTAACACACACACAGACACAGACACACACACACACACACACACACAACACACACTAACACAACACACACAAAGAGAACACAGAGAGAGAGAGAGAGAGAGAGAGAGAGAGAGAGAGGAGAGAGAGAGAGAGAGAGAGAGAGATTTAGGCACAAAGGGAAAGGGAAATAAGAAGATTGGAAATGCAGATAACGGAGATCGGAAAGGGGGATTACAAACCCTTAGTTTTTATTTTCTTTCTCCTTCTTCCCTTCTTTCTTTCTCCTTCAAGGTGACATAAAAGGAAAGAAAGAACAAGTCCAGTAAGAAAAATCGGCAAAAAAGCCAACAATTAAATGAATGATGATAAAGAAAATGAACAAAACACAATAAATAAATAAATAAATAAATGACTAAATAAATAAATAAAACTAAAATAGAATAAATATAGATAAACAAATGAACACACAGATACATAGATATTATTGATAAGCGAATCAATGAAAAAAAGTAAGTGAGTAAGGAGATAAGTAAATAACATGGAAACAACGACGAGGAAGAAGAGTTGAAAAAAAAAAAAGGAAACTCTCTCTCTTCCAAGAGATCGTAGTGCGGAATGAAAAGAATGCTGTATCGTTGACAGAAGTAAACAAGCTGCAAACAAAACGGGTAAAAAACAAAAACAACAAAAAAAAAAAAAAACAGAAAAGAGGTAACAAAAGGAAAACAGGCCGGTGGAAAATAACAACAAAAACAGCCACCACCTCCTCCCCCTGCCCCACCCTTCCCTTCCCTTCCCTTCCCTTCCCGTGGCTTATTCTACAGAGGAAGAACAATAATAGCAAGTCTGACAGTTCGTTTTCAGTTTCCACAACCCACGGAACGACCTGTGTACAGTGTGTCCCGGGGTTTCCGATCCCTGATATGCGGAAGAAAGCTGTGAGAACGAACCATTCCCTTCATTGCGACAACACGTTGCATGGAATGTACGAAGTGTCACATGGATAGCCTACTTTTCAAGACAGAAAAGAACATACGAAATGAAAAAGAAAGAAAAAAAAGGGAAACAAAAACAAACAAAAAAAAAAAAAAAACCCGAAAACTTTTGCGTGTGATTGTTTGTTTGTTTACATATTCATATGTCTACGATGAAACACACGGTGACAACCTCGTGTGACGAGATAATATATTCAATGCTCAACATAATATTATAAGGTACAGAATGAGTGATACTGTGCATTTTTTTCACACACACACACACACACACACCACACACACACACACACACACACACACACACACAGAGGGAGAAAGAGAGAGAGAGAGAGAGAGAGAGAGAGAGAGAGAGAGAGAGAGAGAGAGAGAGAGAGAGAGAGAGAGAGAGACTCAAAGGAAAGACAGATGAAGAAAGCAGATCAGGGGAACTGGGGATGGGAATTAGGAGCCTTCTTTCTTTTATTTATACTGACAATTGCAGAAAGACCGAACAATAGTAGCAACTACCACAAAAAACGAAATAATGAAAAAAAAAAGAAAGAAGAAGAAAAAAAAAATAGAGAGAGAGACAAAAGACCAGACGGAAAGAAAAATAAATAAAGAAAGAAAAAAACAAACCAAAACAAAAAGAGACAGACAGATGGAAAGAAAGAAAGAAAGAACAAAAAAGACAGCCGGACAGACAGACGGAAAGAATGAAAAAAAAAAGTGTGTGAGAAACTGACAAGGCAGAAGTGTTGAAAAGAAAGGACATTCTCTTCCTAGGGTTGACAGATGGGATGGGATACAGCCTGAATCTGGACAGAAGCACACACACGAGATAAAAAAAAAAAAGGGGGGGGGGGGGGGGGTTAATAGAAAGGAGGTTAAAAGAGTATGAAAATAGGCGGAAGAGACAAACACAGGCGTGCCCGCGCGCGCGCCCGCACACACACACACACACACACACACACACACACACACACACACACACACACACACACAGACTCACGCTCACAAGCGCGCGCGCGCGCGCGCGCGCGCACACACAACACACACACACACACACACACACACACACACACACACACAGACCACCACCACCACCACCTCCACCGCCACCACAATCTCCTCCTCCTCTCGCCCACCGCTCCCTTCCCGAAACTTTTTCCATGCAGGGAGAGCGATGATATGAGTCTGACAGTTCGTTTTCAGTTTCCACAGGTCACGGTATGACCTGTCCACGTTAGGTCAAAGTTCTCCCCTGATACGCGGAAATCTATGACAACGAACACTCACATTTTTGCAAACAAGCTGAAAGAAATCAATATCACGTCATTTGAAGATAACATAATATCAGAGCAAAAAGGAGAGAGAAAAAAAAAAAGACAAAAAAAAAAAGACCGAAAACATGGTGTATTTTCGATTGTTTGTTTGCTTGCTTACACGTGTAGGGTTAGCCACACTCTGACAAGTAAATGACAAGATCGTATATTGAATCTACGACAAAGTTCAATGTACAGAGCAAGGCATATTGTGTAGTTTCACACACACACACACACACACACACACACACACACACACACACACACCACACACAACACACACACACACACACACATACAAACACATACACACACACACACGCGCACATAAACACGCAGGCGAGTGCGTTCAAACGCACGCACGCATGCACGCACGCACGCACTCACGCTCAAGCAATGCCAATGCCACCTGTACCTCCTCCTCCTCCTCTCCTCTTGCCGACCCTTTCCTTCCCGAAACACATTCCATGCCAGACAGTCTGACAGTTCGTTAGTGTGCAGAGCTCACGAAATGATCTGTCCACCTTGGTCCGAGTTTCCCCCGATACGCACTTATCTGTGACAAGGAACATTCATCTCGTTGCAAGCAGGCTGCAAGAAATAGACATAGA
>JADBJO010002648.1:175870-185870 GCA_016801955.1 Conus betulinus
CTGCATCTTGTAGTCCCTACTTAGGGCGAGGACTGGATGTAAAAAAAGCACGTCAGTGCTTATCTATTATCCTCGTAAATAAAGAATTTTGTCTTGTCTTGTCTCTTCGCTCCTTTCTCTTTCTCTCTCTCTCTCTGTCTCTGTCTCTCTCTCTCACTCACGCACACACACGCATGCACGCACGCGCCCGCATGTATGTACGCACGCACGTACGCACGCACGCACGCGCATATATATATGTATATATATATATATATTATCTATATATATATATATACATACTAACATACACTACATACATACATACATACATACATATATCGATTCATTCATCCATTCCTTCATCCATATGTCACATCAATCCACCCATCGATTCTGTCGCCGCGCCCACCCCGTTCCACCCATCCACCCTCCATCTACCCACCCAACCATCCATCGATCCACACACACACATCGCTGCTCTCTCTCGTCCTCTCTCTCTCTCCTCTCTCTCTCCCTCTCTCTCTCTCTCTCTCTCTCTCTCTCTCTGTTCTCCTCCTCTCTCTCTCTCATCTCTCTCTCTCTCTCTTTGGTTCTTTATGATACTTTGCTTCTTACCCATCCATCTACTTAAGCACACTGAATTCCAGACTGGATAATGTTGATGGATCACGGGAAGTCGATTACTCCTCTCGATTAAAAGCACCCCTCCCTCCCTCAACCCAACCCGCAGCCCTCAACTTCCCTAATCCACGCACCCCTCAACCTACCTCTAACTATCTATCTACCTCTCTACTACTACCCCCCACCCCCACACCCAACCCCACCCCCCCAT
Source organism: Conus betulinus (assembly GCA_016801955.1). Classification (NCBI taxonomy): domain Eukaryota; kingdom Metazoa; phylum Mollusca; class Gastropoda; order Neogastropoda; family Conidae; genus Conus; species Conus betulinus. The sequence continues at coordinate 176,685 of JADBJO010002648.1, forward strand.
GGTTCCCCTGAAGACACGAAATGTTATCCTTTTCTTGTCCTTTCACACGTCTATATCGACGGGCGACACGACCTGTTGTTTGACACTCTGTCTTAGTGTCGACAAGCGTCAGTGATTTTTTGGATTTTGTCAATTTTCCATCCGCCTGCTGCCCTTTATCCTTCTTTTTGCTTTGTGCAGCTTATTCTCGCTCTCCTCGCTTCTCTCCTCTCTCTCTGCCTTACCACACACACTCACACAAACACTCACAACCCCACCAAACACAACACAAACAACACTCGCGCGCACACACCCACACCACATACACCTCTCTGGTCTCTTCTGTCTGTGTCTGATCTGTCGTCTCTGATCTCGTCTCACGCATACCCACACTAACACTCTATCATAAACACACACACGACACGCGCGCGTGCACCGCACACACACCACACACCTCTCTCTCTCTCCTTCTTTTCTTTCTCTCTCCTCTCTCTCACACCATATTTGACAGGTTATGTATCGGATTTTTGAATTCTTCAACATCCAATTTATTACCTGTCAAACCTGGACCCGTACCCTACCACCAGCTCGATTTTTAGGGGCCCTATCCTATTTTCTATGTCAATGATGCATCTCCCTCTTATCTTAAGTATTTGTGAACGTGTTTTGTGGTGATGAAGCGAAACGATTTCATACAGACAACTCTAAACCTTTCCATGCTGAGATAACAATGCATCGCCTTCCAGTAGTACAACCATAGTCCAATCGAACTGCAGTTGCTAATGAAGCTACTGTACTGCTTTAAACCAATAAATTATTCATCATTTCGTTCATATCGCGAGAGAGAGAGACCACGCATATTCCACATTTTTTTTTTTTTTCCACATGTTTTTTTTGTCAAAACTGTAAAAGTAAAAACACTAAACATTAACACGTGGGGTAGTCTTCCCTTTGCCCCTCTATAAGGAGACTAACACAGAGTAACCTTTTGTTTATTCAAGACCCTCTGGCACAGCCTTTTTAAACTTGATAACGTCAGGACAAATACAAAGACGAACATCTACTAGTTCGGGGGGAAAAAACATCGCAGGGGGGCCAACAACTAAATTGTCTTCATAGGAATGACTTGGCAAACTTTGAAATTAAGGAGGTGTGTGTGTGTTTGTGGGGGGGGGTGGGGGGGGGGGGGGGGGTGGGGGGGGGTGGGGGGAAGTTGGGCAGAGTTGAAGATTAAAAACTGGGGACATGAAGATTAAGAAAAGTCCTTCACCTGGTTGCATACGGGCAACCATCCGCGCTCTATCCCCTTTTTAAAGCATCGTATATATTTGTATGTGGTGGCCCTTGCTCCGAGTCCTTTTTCCGCCGGTCTTTCGTCCTCTTGTTCGGAAATTCATCAGAAGGATACACGGCTTGGCTTTAATATCTGCTGCGCTCCACCGGCGGAGTGTCACATAGATACCAGCCACAGTCCATACTAAAAGAGGGGTACCGGTGGTGTCTCACTCACCAAGGTGGCAAAAAGGAAGGGGGGTGCGGGGGCAGGGGGGATAGGGGGGCGGGACGGGCGGGGGTCCGGGGGCCCCGGAGGAGGGGGTGGGGCGCGCGGGGAGGGCGAGCGAGGGGGATAGGTAAAGGAAACCCAAAGACAAAGTGTGGTGAGTAAAGAAGCAGGTTTCTGAAAAAACTAAAACTACACGATATTAATGCAAATAGTATAAAATTTTAGGGGGGCAAAATCTTTTATGCCTAGCTTTGAGGATTTTCCCACCAATGATGGCAAAGAAGGGAGATCAAAGACAACAACAAAGACAGACAGAAACAAACAAATAAGCCGCCCCCCCCCGATTTAAAAAAGATATCAAAACGCGAAAATGGAATGAAATGAGGGCAAGGTAACATCAAACAATGAACAAGTAACAACTTCTGGGGGTATGTTTGCTCCATAAGGAAACCTAACCCAGAGTACTTTTATTCAAGACCTTGTCTTACTCTCGTCACAGCCTTTGTGGGTGGGGGGTATAAAACCAAAAAACTTGAATACAATGTCAACCAATACAAAGCCGAACAATCTAATAGTAGTGTTAAAAAACATAGATCATCCGGGAGCGCAGAACAAGCCATCCGTGTCGTCCCCTGTGAATTTCCGACCCGCGGAGAAGGCCTCAGAGCAGGCAATACAAATATGATCTGTCTTAAAAGGATTGCTCTGGTTCCCTTTGCACCGCTGAAGAAATTTTTTCATATTTTCTTTCTTATAATATTTCATGTCCTCCCCGTTTTACATCCTTCAAACTCCTGCCACCCTCCCCCCCCCCCCCCCCCCCCCCCACCCCCGCCCCCCCCCGCCCCCCCCACACACAACCCCCATCCCCCCGCCCCCCCAAACCCCCCCGCCCCCCCCCCCCCCCCCCCCCCCCCCCCCCCCCCCCCCCCCCCCCCCCCCCCCCCCCCCCCCACAACCCACACAACCACACCTCCTTATGTTCAAAGTTCTGCCACTTCCATTAACATGAAGATGCATTTTAGTTGTTGGCCTTCTCTTTGTTTTTTTTTTTTTTTTTTTTTTTTTCCCTTTTTTTTTTTCCCCCCACTTTAGATTGTTCGGGCTTTGTCTTTGTCTGACGTTAGTCAATTTAAAAGGCGGTGCCCAGTCCTTGAATAAATTACTCCTGCGGTTAGCTTTCCTTATGGTAGCAAAGAACTACCGCCACTTTGTTTACCTGTTCATTGATTTGCTGGTCCCCCTGCCCCCTCATTTCATTTCCCAATGATCTGTAAAACACTATAAGAGAAAAGTTCATATTCATCGAGATTATTATTATTATTATTAGTGCGTGTGTGTGGGGTGTGTTTTGTGGTGTGTGTTGTGTGTTGTGTGTGTGTGTGTGTGTGTGTTTGTTTGGGTGTTGTGTGTGGTGTGTGGTGTGTTGTGTGTGCGCCTCGCGCGCGCAGCGTTGTGCGTGGATTCGTGCTTTTTTCTCTTCTCTCTCCTCTCTCTCCTGACTCCCCGTCCTCTCCTCTTCGTCTCCTCTCGCCCTCCTCTCTCTCTCCTCTGCCAGCCAGCCCCGCCTTTCTAATCTGTATATCTGTTTCTCTGTCCCCTCTGCTCTGCTCTGTCTGTCTGTCCTGTCTGTCTGTCGCCTGTCTGTCCCCTCTCTCTCTCTCACTCCCTCTCTCTGTCGTGTTTCTGTCTTTATCTTACTCCCCACCACCCCACCATGAACGATATTTTTAGCTGAACAGAAATCTACCGTATTCGATTGCTGCTTTCAAAATGTTAATTTTGGGGGACAGTTGGAACTCATTGCCAACTATTCGTGTCCGATGTTGACAGGGTTTCTGACCGTCTGGTACCTGCTGTCGGCACACGTCGAGCGCTTTCTGCTCCCTGCTGATGCTGTATCTTTTTCTCGGCAAACCCAAACGGGAAAGCGATGGTGCAGCGTGTTTCCGCACCAAATGCAATCATCCTGGACAGTGTTCATTCCTGTCCCTGGTCGGCCTTCCTGCACTACACATCTGGAGTCACGTGTGGTGTGAAGCGAGGCCAGTACATGTGCACCACAATTGCAAGAGAATGTCATAGTCATCACATCAACCGCCTATGAGACGGGTGGAGCTGGTGAGTGGGCTGGCACCATCTTTCGTTGAATCTAGGTTGCAAAGTGAGCGGACTGCGGCGGAAATCTAAACGAATCTCTAAGAAATGGGTTAGCGAACCGCCAAAAGAAAACGTGGCCAGCGAGTCACATGAAAAAGAAACAAAAAAAAAAAAAAAAAAAAAAAAAAAAAAAAAAAAAAACAAAAAAAAACCGACGCGTTTCGAAACCTCTTAGGTCTTTTTCAAGGCAAAAGGACCCAACACAAACAAAGAGGACAATGAAAACGAAAACGAGTTTGTCACTTAGCTTTGATCTATTCAAGAGGCAAGGTTTGGCGTTAGTGTTTGAATGTAAGTGACACCCTCAGTTCAATTTTCAATTGTCCGTTTGTTTGTGTTGTGTCTTGCCTGAAGAAGACCTAAGAGGTCGAAAACCCGTCCGTGTTTTTGTCTTGTGTATTGTGTCCGTTTGTCCACGTTTCTCTTGGCGGTTGGCTAACATTTATTTCAGATCTTTCCGTACATGTCATTTTCAGGTAGGTTTGTACTTTCTGTTTGTGTTCGTCTCTTGTCAATTCCTACGCTTATTTTGCTTATTTTCCCTTTTGTTTGTTGTTGGTATCTGGTCATTTTTCTTTTATTTGTTTGTCTTGGTGTTGTTGCTGTTTGTTGGTTGTTGTTGTTGTTGTTGTTAGTGTTATTGTTGTTGTTTGTTGTGGGGGTGGGTTTGCGTGTAGGTGGTCTAGGCGGTGTGGTGGTGGTTGATGTCGTTCGTTGCATCGTTGTTGGTGGTGGTGGTGTTGTTGTTGTTGACGCCTGGTGTGGTAATTATTTTGTAGCCTTGTGTGGTTGTTGTTGTTGTTGTTATTGGTCTTGTTTCTTCTTCTTCTCTTCCCACCCTCATCACCCTTCCTCGTCTTCTGCAACCCCCATCCTCCAACTCCTCCCCTATCTCTGGCCACCCAAGGCCTCTCGTCCTTCCTCCTCCTCTCCTCCTTTCCCTTCGCTCCTCTTTTCCTCCATCCTCTTTTCCTCCCCTCCGGCCTCTCCCTCTCCTCCTCCTCCTCTTCCTCCTCCTCCTCCTCTTTCCCTTCGTCCCTCCTCCCTTTCCTCCTCCTCTTTTCCTCCTTCCTCCTCCCCTCCTCCTCCTCCTCTTCCTCCTCCTTCCTTCCTCCTCCTCTCCTCCTCTTCCTTCCTCCTCCTCCTCCTCTTTTTTTTCCTCCTCCTCCTCTTTCTTCTCTTCCTCCCCTCCTCTCCTCCCCTCCTCTTCTCCTCTTCTCTCTCCTCCTCCTCCTCCTCTTCCTCCTCCAAATCTCCTCTTCCTCCTCCTCCTCCTCCTCCTCCCCCTCTTCCTCACTTCTCGTTTCAAACTCCTCAACTCCTCCCCCCTTCATCTTCCCGTCTTTCGGGGGGTGTGGGTGTGGGGCGCGGTGCGGTCCTTCGGGGCTCGGCTCCCTCTCTCCCTGGGGGGGTGGCTCTCCCTCCTCCGGGCGGGCCCTGCTTTTTCTTTTCCCTCCTTCTCCTATTTGACGCCGTCCTCTTCCCGTTCTCCTCCTCTTTTCCTCCTCCCCTCCTCCCGCCCTTCCCCTCTCCCCTCCTCTCTTTTTCCGCCTCCTTATCCTCTTTTTTTCCTTCTCATATGTTTTATATATGTTTATACATATTATATATATATATATTTATTAACCACATGTGTGTTTTGTGTGTGTGGGTGTGTTTGGTGTTGTTTTTTGTTTTGTGTTTTGTGTGTGTGTGTGTGTGGGTGGGTTCGTCCTGATGCTTTCCCCACTCTCGATGTTTTCCCTTAGTTCCTCTGTATCCGATGTACCAGTGCCATTTCCCGGTCCGTTTAGTTCTGGGATTAATCCATCACCGTTACACAACCAACCTGCCTTTGATGTTTGTACCAAGTCTCTGAGCTAGCTACAGAGCAAGTAGCAGTACACAGAGCAATCGTCTGGTTTCCATGTTTTTGATCTTGTGCCTTCCTCTCCAAAGACTACCCTCCCCAGAAGAGTTCTTCTGCTTTTTGAAGATCCTGGGGTATCGGCCAGGGGCAGCGTGGGGATTCTCTGATTGATCCGCTTACTACCACTTTATATTGTTTTTTTCTATTCGGGGTGTGGGGTGGGGGTTTTGTAGATTTCGCCAAACCGCGCACTGGCGACGCGGGGGGGGAAGGGGGCGGGCTAGCGCGCTGCATGCTTTCTGTTCCGTCTGTCTTTTGTTTATGCTTTTCTGTCTTCCCTGTCCTGTCTGTCTGGTCTGTTCTGTCTGTAGTTGTCTGGGCCTGCTTCTCTCCCTCTCTTTCCTCTTTCCCCCCCCCCATCGCCGCTCTCTGCTCTCTCCCTCCGGTTAATCCCCTCTCTCATCTCTCTCTCTCTGCTGGTCTTCTGTCACCCACCTCCTCATCAAAATGTGGGGCCGGGCCCGGCCTCCTCTTCCCCTCTCAGCTCCTCCTCTCTCTCCCATCCTCTCTCCTCGTCACTCTCTCTCCTCTCCCCTGCACGTGGTTTCATCGGCGTCCGTCCTTTACCTTCAGTCCAGTGTTGGTTTTTGTACGGCGTCGTACGCACGTACACCCGCCGTCTGTTCATTCTGACTGTCTGTCTGATTGTCAGGGTTGGGTCATTTTTGTCAGTTTTGTCTGTCTGTCTGTCTTCGGTCTCTCTTTCTCTTCTCCTTTCCTCCCTCTTTTTCTCTTCTCCTCTCTCTCGCTCTTCCCTCGACCTCCTGGGGTTCAACCTCTCATGTCTCCTTCATCCTTTTTCCTCCGATTCATCCAAGCCGTGAGTTCCTCTCCCCTACTTGCATTTCGCTCTCCTAATTATTCCCCCCTCTGTCCCTTTTTCAGCGCCGCCTCCGTGCTCCTCCTCACGTAAATAAAGAGTGATCAAATGTTGGCAGCGAGACCTGATGATTTAGAACCCGGCCGACCTCCTTCGCGTATAACCACGCACTACTCATCTTCTTGGTCTCCCGACCTAATACAGCCAACGCTCGCCCCTGCTGCTCGTCTCGCTCTTCTTCTCTTCCTCCTCTCCTCTTCTCCCTCCAGTATCTTGGTCATAGCTCCCTGTGGTGCTTGTGAACTGGTTTAAGCGATTGTAACAGCCTCTCCTATTCGTGTTTTTGTCTTTGACTTAGTAGGTCTCTTTGAATAGGGCTCTCTCCGGAGGAGATGCTCTCTCTCTGGGGGGGGAGGGGAGAGGTGTCATCGGGTGTGAGGATGGTCTAACCTGTTGTCGGTCTAGAGGAGAGGATCTTGTGGACGGGATACGGACAATTATGATTCTAATAGGCTGGCAGACGATTTCACCGTCCACTGACGTGTTGTTTACCTCATTTTGCATGTTCCTCAGTCCCCTGTTTTTTTTCTTACCTTATTCCTAGGTTTTGATCCTTTCCTTCGCCAGCACACCCCCTCTATCCCAAACTTGTCCTCTACTTATAATCCCCCATCTCCTCCCCCTGTTGGCCCATTCGGGTGTAATTCCATCCTGTAGAGCTTTGTATTTGACCCTGATGCTTGTGTAAAACATCCCAAATCCATCTGAGTCTACAAGGGGTCTGTTTAGCCCCACTATCTCAGCAAATCAAATGTTGTCAAGACTTCTTTTTGCTCTTCCTTCGTTTCCCTCCCAAGCTTCAGGTTTCAGCTTCGAAAAGCACCTCGGTCCTGAATTCCAGTGGGAGCAAAGCCCTATGCCTGTATTCGGCATCAAGTCCTGGAGTGTTTTAACGCTAAAGAAACGGGCACTGACGCATACAGAACCCAACAAAAGTATCAAACTCACACACACCCAGTCACTCACTAGTCCGACAGACCCACGACAAGGGCGACCGTACACAGGGGGAAGGGAGGTAATGTAGGGTAGGCGAGGGGGAGGAGTGTATACTGTGAGGAAGGGCGGAGGTGGGGGTAGGAGAGACACACATATGCCCCAGCAGCAAGGTCAGTGTCTTCTTCGTGGGTTCATTCTGATGAACAAGCTTCATCGTTGTCCTGTCTGATCTGTCGGTCCTGTCTGTCCTGTCTGCTCGTCTGTCTGTGCTTTCTTCTGGCTCCCTGCTCTCTCTCCTCTGACTGCGTGAAAAAGAAAAAAAGCAGGTATACTTTTGCTTATCTCATGACTCTGGAAAAAAACTCTCGCTCCTGCTCTCCTCCCTCTCTCCTCTCTTTTCTCTCTCTCCTCTCTCCTCGTCGCTCTCTCCTCTCTCTGCTCTCTCTCTCTCGACCTTTGGCTGTTGTCTCTTAAGCATCTGTCCATTTCTGTTTCATCAAAGAGGGGTGCTGATCGTGGGATTATGCTCATGTGTGTTTAAGCGAAATGGGAAGGAGTTATCTAAGAGAGTGGAGCAAACAGATACAGAAGAGACACATCGGCTTACAGGCCAGTACTTGATTTAAACCTGCCTGACCCACACCCGTAACAACGCACTATTCAACAGCGCGCCCCAACTAATACAGACCGATCTGCGCCCTGTTCTGTCATCTCCTCTCTCCTCTCTTCTCATACGTCGGGTTCCCCCTCTGACTCGCTCCGCCTCTCACCTCTCTCTCTCCCTCAGCTCGTGTGCGGGCGTGAGGGAATCATGTGTTTGGGGTGTGTGTGTCTGGTGTGTGTGTGTTTGTGTGTGTGTTGTGTCCGAATCAGTGTAGGTGTGTGTGGTGTGTGTGTGTGGTGTGTGTTGTAGTGTGTGCGTGCGCGTGCGTGCGTGCGGCGTGTCGTCCTATGGGGGTTGTGTCGTGTGGTGTGTGTGTGGGGGGGTGGGGTGTGTTGTGTTGTCGCCCCCCCCCCCCCCAAGACAGCGCTGGCTCGCGCGCCGCTGGTCGCCGTCTCTCTTTAAATCCTCGCTGCGCGCGCGCTCTCTCTCCTGCTCCTCTCCTTTCGCTCTCGTCTCTCTCTCTCTCCGTCCCTCCCCCCCCCTCTCTCTCTCTCGCTCTGTGCCCGTGTGTGTGTGTTGGTGTGTGTGGGGTGTGTGTGTGTATGGTGTTGTGTGGTTGTGTATGTGTGGTGTGTTGTGTGTCCGCTGTGGTGTTTTCGTGTGTGTGTGTGTGTGGGGTGTGGTGTGTGTATGCGCGCGTGCTTTGTCCGCTACGTGCCACTGAGTTCACTTTGGTGATGTTCGTGTCTCCTGGTATCTATGCGGTGCATAGCCCGGCATTCATTTCATTGGAAACTGTTAATGTAATCATGTGCGACCTGTGTGCTCTTGCATGTGGTTTGTGTACGAACACCCTGCACATGCAAATGTATGGACACTATGCAGGGTAAGGGGGACACACGACAACAAATAACTTTAAAGTTCATAAAGAAAACATACACAGGTACGCAACCATAGAATATTAACCCCCCCCCACATCCACCCCACTCCTCGCCTCCCCTCGCCCCACACTCAGCATGCTCAACGCTCAGACACCGCACACACACACCAACACCCACACACACGCACACACGCCCCATCGGCCCACCCACCACACTCACGCACACAAACACACACACACACACACACACAACACACACACACACACACCCACACACCCCACTATCCACCACACTCAATAGATAACACGGAGACACGGCACCAGACAACCACAC
>JADBJO010002648.1:190870-193370 GCA_016801955.1 Conus betulinus
ACGGGAGCACGCCAGAGAGCTCAACACTTCGAGCAGGTCAAAGGGATCCTGAATTCCACGTCGGATCTGGAGTCACAAAATGGATCTGCATCAGATTTCAATGACTTCGTCGTTCTCAGGCTCCTTTCAATCTTCTCACCAAGTGTTAATACAATCAACACCGGAGTTTCTGCGTACTGTTGCACAACCAATCCAGGATCCGTCGTGGTCCTGATCCACAATATGGATACACACTGATATGCACTTGATTTGTCCTCAAATTACATTTGATCTTTCCACTGAGTTTTATCAAAACTGGTTCTGTAGTTTGGTGGTAAGATTGCTGACAAAAAGGACACACCGACAGACATGGATTGAAAAAAAAAAATACAGAAAGAAACTTTGGTAGATCTAATAAACCGAGGGCTGGATAGGTCTGGCTAGCTGTTGAAGTATTATCATGCACGAAGAGAAATAAAGCTGTAAAAATATCAGGAATAAAGAAGATTTTGTTTTAATAACACGAATTAATGAATAATGCGTAAATAAAGAAACAAGCATTAAAGAATAAAACGATGGAAGGAAAGAGAGCTGGAATTTCGATGAGTTTGAAATCACCCAAAGATTTATTAGATCAGATTTGAATATCCCTCCCCAGTTTTTCTTTTCTTTCTCGTCACAAGTAACTAACGACTTTGACCAGAAATACGCATAAGAATTGACGTATTATTTCGCATGCACGAGTTGTAAAACTGAATATTTACACCACCGATAACACGCAGAAATTCGGTAGTCTGGTTCTCTGGAGAAGAACAAAGAAAACCAGATCATAACTTTTTTTCCCCCATTTTCTTCTGACATCTGAATTCCACCAGAGAGAGAGAGAGAGAGAGAGAGAGAGAGAGAGAGAGAGAGAGAGGTGGCGGAGGAAAGACGTTAGAGTGGGGGTTAGTCAAGGGTGAGGGAGATGAGGGAGCAGGCATTAGGAATCCAAGGTATGTACATCATTCTCGTCTGTCTGTGCCTCCTATTTTTCAGAGGATGAGAGAATGGCCGTCACAGATCTCCCCTTTGCAATTCCGTGTTCAATTCCAGAGGCAACAGATATCCAGATATCCAGCGAACACCATCTGAATGCCAAAGGGGATGGGTTTGACGACGAGAGGTGCGGGGAGGGGATGGAAATGCAGACGGGAGGAAACAAAAGGAGGGGCTAAGACAGGGTTCCCAGAAGTAATTTTCTGTTTGGATTATGTAACGATTGTGTTAGGGGGAAAACCGAAAAGAAATATCTTGAGGTAGTAATTGCCAGATCCACGCACTCACGCAACGCATGCACGCTCGCACGAACGCACGCACGCACACACACGCACACACACACAAGCACACATACACACACACGCGCGCGCGCGCGCTCACACACACATGCACACATACACATGTTATCCCACATCTCATACTGTCCATTGTTTTGTGTGCGTGCTACTCTCTCACTCTCTCTCTCTCTGACTCTGTCTTCTCTCTCTCAATCGTACTTTCTCTCTCTCTCTGTCTATCTTTCACACACACACACACACACACACACACACACACACACACACACACACACACACACACACACACCACACACACACGTTATTCCACTCTCATACTGTCCATTGTTTGTGTGTGCGTGCTACTCTCTCACTCTCTCTCTCAATCGTACTCTCTCTCTCTCTCTCTCTCTCTCTCTCTCTCTCTCTCTCTCTCTCTCTCTCACACACACACACACACACACACACACACACACACACACACACACACACACACACACACACACACACACACACACACACACACACACACACACCATGCTATCCCACATCTCATACTGTCCATCGTTATGTGTGTACGTTTTTCTCTCTCTCTCTACCTCCTTCTCTTCCCCTCCCCCCCCCCCCCCCCCCCCCCCCCGGGGGCCTGCCACAACCAATCCCTCCCCCTCTTCCCTTTTCTCCTAATTCCACTCGCACTTCCAAATCAATCAGCAAAACACCTGGGAACAAAAGACAGAGCACCGGTGTAGGAATCGTCCAGACCAAATTGAGCTGACCATCAATAAACAGACAGCTGACTAACTAAAGCTCTGGAGATGGAGGGGAGATCGGTGACACACTGAAGGACAGCGGGGCTCTTTTTATTATTATATTGGGTGTTTATATAGCGCCTAGCCTCGGTCACACACCAAGTTCTAAGCGCTTTACAATAAACCCACTACCTCACTCACTCAACAGGCTGCCTACCCAGGTAGAGCCGGTCGAAAAGCAGCCTACTGGCGCTCATTCAGTCGTTTCCCGTACCATTCAAATATCAGTCCCTCATTTTCATTTATCTCATTTATTCCTCCAGTTTCTCACATAGGATGCATACGATGTTTTATACGTGTCCTCCATTTCCACCGGTACACGATGGCACACGATAACAGTAAGTGACAATGTTTGTGCCTTGGTAAGAAATACCAGGCGGCTATCTTCAATCTACA
>JADBJO010002648.1:200870-203370 GCA_016801955.1 Conus betulinus
AGAGAGAGAGAGAGAGAGAGAGAGAGAGAGAAAATACACACAGACAGACAGACAAACGGACAAACAGATAGGCAGACAGACACAGGCAGACAGACAGCAACAGACAGACAGACAGAGAGACAGACATAGAGAAAGAGAGAGAGAGAGCGTGTGTGTGTGTGTGTGTGTGTGTGTGTGTGTGTGTGTGTGTGTGTGTGTGTGTGTGTGTGTGTGCCTGGCTGGCTGGCTGGCTGGCTGTGTCTGTATGTGTGTTTCATGAGTTTCTTTGGTAAACTTTAATGTTGGCATTTTCTCAATAAATTTAAAGAAATAACGCACCCAAAACTGGAAGAATAGTTAACACTATATTTGTGATACACAGCTCACAGTGGACTTAGCATATTTATTGGAAACCATGAATGTAAATTATGATCTATGATGAAAATGGTAACATTTTGACAAAAAAAAAAAGATATATAACCCCGTTTCGCTGTCTCTGTCTCTGGCTATCTCTGGCTGTCTCTGTCTGTCTGTCTGTCTGTCTGTCTGTCTGTCTCTCTCTCTCTCTCTCTCTCTCTCTCTCTCTCTCTCTCTCTCTCTGTCTCAGGGGCTCTGACCCTCTATGAATACACCGTTCAGTATATCAATTCTGTCTCTCACCACAGCCAACTTCCCCCCCCCCCCCTCCCTCCCTCTTCTCTCTCAAATGCGTGAATACTCTCCCACGTGCTAGCCACCCTCGCCTTTCATTCCTAAAGGACCCGACTCCTCAGACGATTTGTTCTCGTCATAAGGATGGCGAACTAGCTGTACAAAACTTTCGGTAAATATTCCTAAGAGTGGCTCTGCATTCAAGTCAACGCTTTCATGAGTAGCTCTCAGTATCTGTTGAGACAAAAGGAATTCATCATTTGGCCCACAGAGGCTGACTGGTGTCGAGGAGTGCGAGAAATGGGAGACACGATGAATCTGCTGGTGTTTGAGTGGAGGCTAGCACAGGTGGTTGGCCCCTTTGTTTGTCCATTGGAGGTTGGCCTGAGCGGGTTTGGAATATTCAGAGACTGTGGGAGATCCATTGCCCTGTTCTGAGGTTATGTTGACGGGTACATGTGAGAGAATATTCATTGAATGCGATCCTTCGTGCGTGCCTGCGTGTGTGTATCTGCATGTGCGTGCGCGTGTATCTGCATGTGCGAGCGCGTGCATGCTCTGTGTGTGTGTGTGCGTGCGTGCGTGCGTGTGTGTCTGTATCTGTGTGCGAGCGCGCGTGTATGTTGTTGTGTGTGTGTGTGTGTGTGTGGTGTGTGTGTGTGTGTGTGCTCGCGCGCGCGCGCGCGCGCGTGCGCGCGCGCGCGTGCGTGTGCGCGTGTACACGTGTGCGTTGTGCTCACGTGTGTGTGTTCACGTGTGTGTGCTCACGTGTGTGTGTGTACCTGCGTGCGTGCGTGCGTGTATGCGTGCTCGCGCACGTGCGTGCGTGCGTGTGTGTTGTGTGTTTCAGTGTGTGTGTGTGTGTGTGTGTGTGTGTGTGTGTGTGTGTGTGTGTGTGTTTGCGCGCGCGCGTGTGTGAACATTGACAGGCAGCTAGCTATCCCTGTCCTTTTTACCTGAAGGACCGTGCTCTATCGACGATCACTACACATCAGAAGGAAGGAAGAAGGAAGAGTATCTAATATCACCTGACGATGGAAAGACATTCAACAAACCACTGAACTGAAGTGAATCAGAAGGAATCAAGACTCTGTGTACAAAGCTATCAGAAAAATACCTTGGGGGTGTCTCCACATCTCTGTTTAGACAGAAGCGACGGATGGAGCGGATGGAGCTGTGGGAGTTTACGGGTGTCGTGGAATTCAAGCGATGAGAGGCAAGGCAAATTGGCCGGTATTTTGGTGGAGGCTTATAGGGGTGGCCAGCTCTTGGTGTTCACAGTGGAGGCTGGCCTCTGAGTGTTAGTGTCTAAGTGAGGCCGTGAGAGATGCTTTGCCCTTTTTCGGAAGTTGTGCTGGTGGATACCTATGAGAAAATGTACATTGAAAGTGATCATCTGCTCGTGTACACGCACACACAAACATAAAAACAGACACTCCGACACACACACACACACACACACACACACACACACACACACACACACACACACACACTGTGTGAGTGTGTGTGTGTGTGTGTGTGTGTGTGTGGGTGTCTGTGTCTGTGTGTCGGAGTGTCTGTTTTCCTGTTGTGTGTGTGTGTGTGTGTGTGTGTGTGTGTGAGAGAGAGAGAGAGAGAGAGAGAGAGAGAGAGAGAGAGAGAGAGAGAGTCAATGCCTAAATGATGGTTTATCCATATGGGCCTCAGCTCTCATGAAGGGGCAAATACGTATACAACACGTCGTCATGCCATATGAAAGAAGTACTGTTACTACGGCTATGGCAGGCACATCAAGCAACACTATGAAGTAGCCATTTCTCTATACTTAAACGCCTATATATATAAACAACGACAAAAGTTATTACGTATAACATCAGGTTTAGTGCAT
>JADBJO010002648.1:225870-228370 GCA_016801955.1 Conus betulinus
GTAGTTCACTACCTTTTTTTGTTTGCTTCGATGGTGATTTTAAGTTATGGTTTTGGAAAATTTTGCATAGTTCTTTTTTCTTGTTTTCAATGGTTCTTGGATTGTTGTTTAGCGCGGCGAGGCCGTCGTCTCTGTACAGTCCGACTTGTTTTCCGAGTTGCTTTTGGATGTTGGATAGTATAAACAGTCCGACTAGTTCCGACTGTTTATACTATCCAACATCCAAAAGCAACTCGGAAAACAAGTCGGACTGTACAGAGACGACGGCCTCGCCGCGCTAAACAACAATCCAAAAGAACCATTGAAAACACGGCCTCGCCGCGCTAAAAAAAAGAACTATGCAAGAAAAAAAAATCTTGCAAAATCCAAAACCATAACTTAAAAATCACCATCGAAGCAAACAAAAAGTAGTGAACTACTTAGACATAACACTTGACCTCAACAACCACATATATAAACCATACAAGAAACCTAATGACACACCCATTTATGTAAACATCAATAGCAACCACCCCACCATATACTAAAAAACCATACCCAATGGCATAAACAAGAGATTATCTAATCTGTCACATAATGAAAGAGTATTCAACAATGCAGCAGCAGAATACCAAGAGGCATTGCAAAAAAAGTGGTTACAGCTACAAACTACAATACAACCCAGATAACAACATGAACAAAAAAAAAAAAAAAAGCAGGAAAAGGAAAAGGAAAAAAAACATGGTACAACCCTCCATATGATGGACGAGAAAAAAAAAAACAAACGTAGGAAAAGAATTTTTCAAAAATTTTGACAGCATCCTTCCAAAAAAGAACACAAATTGTCCAAAATATTCAACAAGAACACCATCAAAACTATCATATTCATGCATGCCTAACCTTAAAAAAATAATTGATTCATCCCACAAAATGAAAAGCAACACACACAGCAAAGAAAGGGTGAAGAAAGGAAATCCTGCAATTGTGCTAAAAAAGAACAGTGTCCCTTAAGCAACAAATGCCTCTATAACAACATTGTATACCAAGCCACTGTGACATCAGAAAATGAAAAAGAAACATACATAGGGATCACTGAAAATCACTTCAAAACCAGATACGCAAACCATAAACAGTCATTCAACAAAGAAAAAACAAAAAACCAAACAGAACTGAGCAAATATATTTGGAGACTCAAAGACAAAAAAATAAACTATAACATATCCTGGAAAATCATCATAAAAAGGGCATCACCATACAACAACATTTTCAAAAAAGATGCAACCTATGTTCAACAGAAAAAATGGTTAATACTATGCAAAACCATACTTAGCAACCCTAAATACTAAAGTAGAAATAGTAAACAACTGCAGGCACAAATGGAAATCGTTGTCAGCAAAACGCACCCTGAACTGTAAAAACCCCCAAAAAAAACCGAACAATACGTGCAGCCAACCCGCACGTGCAAACAGTGACATCAGCCATATAACACCGGCAGTAGGCGCCCCAAAAACCATCCTGACGAGAGCGCTGGCTCGAAAATGTGTGTATGTGTGTGTGTGTGTGTGTGTGTGAACTATACAACGCAAAATTGACCCCCCACCCAAAAAAAAAAAAAAATTTGAATTACCAAGGCCTCTACTAACACAGCCAATAATAAAAGTGCACGAGATAAAAATATGTACTATTACTCAGGACCAACAATCCCTCAGACTGGTTGTGAATACAAAAAAAAATCTTGTTAACTTCTACACAGGCTTCCTCAAACATCGGGGAAACAACTGGCTTCCTATCGAATTCCTCTCACAGAAAAACCAACGCAACATTCCCTCGCGTCTGTCAACAATGGACATTTTCTCTCCTTCACACGCTGACATGAAGATCCCACAATCGCACACGGGTCTTCACCCCCACGTGAAGCGCACTGTAACCATCACAGAGACCTCAAGACCCAGCACTCGCGCTGTTAGTACAGTAAATCAATACTACTTCGCTTTTTTTTTTTTTTTTTTTAAAGAACTGCATGCATGTTTTTGAAAGTAAAATGAAAATAAAATGTAAAAAAAAAAAAAAAAAAAAAGACATGCTGCAGTTCACAGAGTGAATTCAAGTCAGCGGAGATTATGGTACAGTCTAAATCACTGTCTGTCTCCACCTTGATTCAGACGAAGAGGAATGATCTCCCCTGCTTCCGCTGCTTCTCACATTCCCGCTTAGCACCCTCCAGTGTCATCGGACGCGGTGAGTGACCAACGTCAGGACTGGTTACTTGCATGTGAAGAGGAACTCCTCTGTCAGGACCTGGGTTCTAAGCCATACACTGGCGCATCTCCGGATGATACCATTGCTAAGGAAAGGGCAACAGCAACAACAACATCATCAACAACAAACAAACAAACAAACAAGCAAGCAAAAGTCAGTTTAGAGATCACTTCTAAACTCTGAGGAGAGGGAGGGCTCGTCCTGATCATGGTAGTGCCGTGAGCATGAATAAACACCTCGCAGAAAATTATTTCTTGTGTGT
>JADBJO010002648.1:235870-248370 GCA_016801955.1 Conus betulinus
TTGTCATACGATTTGACAGGATTTAGGTTCTCCATTATAACGCTCACTAAGATGACTGAAACCTGGCGATAGTTAGATTCAGTCTGACTGTCCCGTGTGAATTGTTTTCCCACTTAGGAAATACTGTCAACACTGAAAAACAGCACGGGACACTCACATGCCATAAGCATCGTGTATTCAACTTTCCAATATTGCTAATTTCACTCTGTTTCAAAACTGAGTGACTGAGGGCGGAAAATGAAGCAAAGTTTGGACAGGGAGGCGGTTGGTTACCACCAAGGACACAGACGAACAGAGTACAGGACAAGACACAACGCATTTCGACCTCTTTGGTCTTCTTCAGACACAAACAAAATAACATTTAGGACAATATTTTGATTGCGTGGCGAACAGGAGAAGATAAGTGGTTTCTCGTTCTTCGTTTTCACTGTCCTAAATATTATTAATTTTGTTTTCGCCTGAAGAAGACCCAAGAGGTCGACATGCATTGTGTCTTGTCCTAAAGACCCAACAGGTCGAAATGCATTGTGTCTTGTCCTGTACTCAGACTGTGTCCATGGCAGTAACTAACACCCTCTCTTTCTAAACTTTCATTGTGCTTATTCATGTCTGAGCTGTTTTGATATGTGAATTAGAACTGAAAAAGATAGCAACAGAGAGAGAGAGAGAGAGAGAGAGAGAGAGAGAGAGAGAGAGAGAGAGACAGACAGACAGACAGACAGACAGACAGACAGACAGACACAGACGGAGACAGAGACAGAGACACACACACAGAGAGAGAGAGAGAGAGAGAGAGAGAGAGAGAGAGAGAGAGAGAGAGAGAATAAGTTGAATTATTAAGATTTGGGTCCTTTAACCCATGAACAAGTAGAGATGGGAGGTAAGTAGTTGTCTCGGACCAACAGACCTAAATAAAGGAAACATACAGACAACTGTCGGACACGGATTTCTACACACCATTCACAGTATCACCCCTCCCTCAACACCAAAAACTCATCTAAAACAAAGTCATGCACGAAATCAAACCTAATAACTTACCAGAGTTTCAAAACGAGGTGACTGAAGGTGGAAATGGAAGCAAATTTAAAAACACAGAAGTTATTGGTTCCACCAGACAAAACAGGCAGACAGATGTCTTGTAATCGGTTTGCCTGTATTGTTGGAGGAACTAATTACCTTTCTTTTTAAAATAACCAAAGACAGCCAAACTCCTCATAATGTCAGACACCAAACAGCACACCTTCTACCTGCTCCTTACTATAAACAAAACCAGCACACCCAGCAGGTCCATCATCTCTGCTTGTAGCAGTCTGTTATAACATGTTTCACAGCATTTAGACTCTCTCCTCTAGCCCCTAGTACACTCCCTCCCCCCTACACATTTCAAAGACAACCTATACACCCAACATGATCAGCTCATACAACATAGACCCCACTTTCCAATCCCAGCTCCTCTTTGCATCTGATGTGGTCTCTCTACACACTACCATCCCACTCGCTGATGGACTGAAGGCCCTCACATACTTCATTGACAAACTGCCCCCTGACCAACAACCTCTCCCACAGCTACACTGGTAAGACTTGCACTGTCAGTCCTCACCCTCAATACCTTCGAATTCAACAACCCCATCTACTCACAAGTCATTGCTGTTGCTATGGGAACCAAAATGGAACCATCCTGTGCCACATCTGGAACATCGCCGACTGATCTCTTATACAGGCCTGAGACCATAGCTCTACAAAAGGTACATTGACAACAGACTTTCAGAGACAAACTAACACACGTACTATCTTAAGTGGATAGGCGTTTGAATACTGAACTGACCCCTGAAATGACTAATCAGGGACAACACAGACAATCTATCATGTGAAGACAGGCTTGCTTCCACAACCTCACGCCTGATGGAAAGGGAGCCGAGTGGATAATATCCTTGTCTAGGAAACGATAGATACCAAGGTCTGTGGTTCCAAACTCACGCAAAGCAACTGTCGCCTGTCCATCTCCCATCTTCTTGTCTGTTCCACCTTCCCCTGAAATCGTGAGTGTCAGCTCCTAATTCCTTTGTCTTCCGTAGAGAAATTGGACATGTCTCGGCTATTGTGATAATATCACAATTTCATGACAAAATCAACTTTAAAGAAAAAGCCGTGGCGCCCTTAACATAGAGCATAGGTGCGGTGACCACCTCCGATTTATAGTTTAATGCATTCAACAGAAGTGCATGGGCGCAAACGAGATTAGTTTTTTATGTTTGAAGTGATGAAAAAAAAAGTCCTAGTGAGCTGCGCATTGCGACCGATATTCTGATAAAATGACCACTAAAAGAATTAGCACCGTACAGAGCAGGATTGAGCATTACGTAGGTGAAAAAGATGGACTATCCATTAAAGAGTATGAAGTAGAAAGACTCATCCCTGTATAAAGTAGAAAGACTCATCCCTGTATAAAGTAGAAAGACTCATCCCTGTATGAAGCAGAAAGACTCATCCCTGTATGAAATAGAAAGACTCATCCCTGTATAAAGTAGAAAGACTCATCCCTGTATAAAGGAGAAAGATTCGCTACTGTATGGTATGAAGCAGCCATACTTACCACCGTACACTTTAAAGCCAACAGAATCATACTGTACGATATAAAACAGATAAACTAACTACTGTACAGTGCAAAGCAGACAGATTCACTCAAAGAAACATACTGACCGCTGTACAGTGTAAAGCTGACTCACTGTTGCATTCTTTGAATTATGCACAGTCATTTGCTGTGTCGTGTAAAAATGCACTCTTATGATGTACGGAGTGAAACAGACACGCTGCTGTACTGTGTGAAACAGACTCACTGCCGTAAAAGGGAAGCAGACAGATCCACCTCTGTACGTTGTGAAGCAGACAGATTCACCACTGTAGTTTGTGAAGCAGACAGATTCACTGCAGCAGCGTAATTGTACAGCAGACTCATTGCTATACCGCTTGAGGCATACCACTGTAGTTTGTGAAGCAGACAGATTCACTGCAGCAGCGTAATTGTACAGCAGACTCATTGCTATACCGCTTGAGGCATACCACTGTAGTTTGTGAAGCAGACAGATTCACTGCAGCAGCGTAATTGTACAGCAGACTCATTGCTATACCGCTTGAGGCATACCACTGTAGTTTGTGAAGCAGACAGATCACTGCAGCAGCGTAATTGTACAGCAGACTCATTGCTATACCGCTTGAGGCATACCACTGTAGTTTTGTGAAGCACTGCACAGCGATTACAGCTACACTGCAGCAGAGTAATTGTACCTCAGACTACATCGTAATGCTACAACCGCTTGAGGCATACCACTGTAGTTTGTGGAGCAGACAGATTCACTGCAGCAACCATTGTACAGCAGACTCATTGCTACACCGCTTGAGGCATACCACTGTAGTTTGTGAAGCAGACAGATTCACTGCAGCAACGTAATTGTACAGCAGACTCATTGCTATACCGCTTGAGGCATACCACTGTAGTTTTGTGAAGCAGACAGATTCACTGCAGCTGCGTAATTGTACAGCAGACTCATTGCTATACCGCTTGAGGCATACCACTGTAGTTTTTGTGAAGCAGACAGATTCACTGCAGCAGCGTAATTGTGCAGCAGACCTATTGCTGATACCGCTTGAGGCAAACTACTGTAGTTTGTGAAGCAGACAGATTCACTGCAGCAGCGTAATTGTACAGCAGACTCATTGCAAACCGCTTGAGGCATACTCCCTGTAGTTTGTGAAGCAGACAGATTCCACTGCAGCAGCGTAATTGTCAGCTCCATTCCTTTGTCTTCCGTAGAGGAATTGGACCACTCAGCTATTTGATCAGACAGATTATAGCACAGCAGACTTATTGCTATATAGAGGCATACCACTGTAGTTTGTGAAGCAGACAGTGGCGCACTGCAGCAGCGTAATTGTACGACAGGCTCAGATTTATAGTTTAATACATTCACAGAGGCATACCACTGTTTTTTTGTGTTTTGAAGAGAAAATTCACTGCAGCAGCTGCGTAATTGTACAGCAGACTTATTAAAATGACCGCTTGAGGCATACCACTGTAGTTTGTGAAGCAGACAGATTCACTGCAGCAGCGTAATTGTACAGCAGACTTATTGCTATACAACTTGAGGCATACCACTGTAGTTTGTGAAGCAGACAGATTCACTGCAGCAGCGTAATTGTACAGCAGACTATTGCTATACCGCTTGAGGCATACCACTGTAGTTTGTGAAGCAGGCAGATTCACTGCAGCAGCGTAATTCAACAGAATCATACTCATTGCATATAAAACCGCTTGAGGCATACCACTGTAGTTTGTGAAGCAGACAGATTCACTGCAGCAGAAACATACTGTACAGCTGTACAGTTATTGCTATAACGCTGTTGCATACCACTTTGAATTACCACTGTTTTGTGAAGCAGACAGATTCACTGCAGCAGCGTAATTGTACAGCAGACTTATTGCTATACCGCTTGAGGCATACCACTGTAGTTTGTGAAGCAGACAGATTCACTGCAGCAGCGTAATTGTACAGCAGACTTATTGCTATACTGCTTGAGGCATACCACTGTAGTTTGTGAAGCAGACAGATTCACTGCAGCAGCGTAATTGTACAGCAGACTCATTGCTATACCGCTAGAGGCATACCACTGTAGTTTGTGAAGCAGACAGATTCACTGCAGCAGCGTAATTGTACAGCAGACTCATTGCTATACCGCTTGAGGCATACCACTGTAGTTTGTGAAGCAGACAGATTCACTGCAGCAGCGTAATTGTACAGCAGACTCATTGCTATACCGCTTGAGGCATACCACTGTAGTTTGTGAAGCAGACAGATTCACTGCAGCAGCGTAATTGTACAGCAGACTCATTGCTATACCGCTTGAGGCATACCACTGTAGTTTTGTGAAGCAGACAGATTCACTGCAGCAGCGTAATTGTACAGCAGACTCATTGCTATACCGCTTGAGGCATACCACTGTAGTTTGTGAAGCAGACAGATTCACTGCAGCAGCGTAATTGTACAGCAGACTCATTGCTATACCGCTTGAGGCATACCACTGTAGTTTTGTGAAGCAGACAGATTCACTGCAGCAGCGTAATTGTACAGCAGACTCATTGCTATACCGCTTGAGGCATACCACTGTAGTTTGTGAAGCAGACAGATTCACTGCAGCAGCGTAATTGTACAGCAGACTCATTGCTATACCGCTTGAGGCATACCACTGTAGTTTGTGAAGCAGACAGATTCACTGCAGCAGCGTAATTGTACAGCAGACTCATTGCTATACCGCTTTTGAGGCATACCACTGTAGTTTGTGAAGCAGACAGATTCACTGCAGCAGCGTAATTGTACAGCAGACTCATTGCTATACCGCTAGAGGCATACCACTGTAGTTTGTGAAGCAGACAGATTCACTGCAGCAGCGTAATTGTACAGCAGACTCATTGCTATATACCGCTGAGGCATACCACTGTAGTTTGTGAAGCAGACAGATTCACTGCAGCAGCGTAATTGTACAGCAGACTCATTGCTATACCGCTAGAGGCATACCACTGTAGTTTGTGAAGCAGACAGATTCACTGCAGCAGCGTAATTGTACAGCAGACTCATTGCTATACCGCTTGAGGCATACCACTGTAGTTTGTGAAGCAGACAGATTCACTGCAGCAGCGTAATTGTACAGCAGACTCATTGCTATATCGCTAGAGGCATACCACTGTAGTTTGTGAAGCAGACAGATTCACTGCAGCAGCGTAATTGTACAGCAGACTCATTGCTATACCGCTTGAGGCATACCACTGTAGTTTGTGAAGCAGACAGATTCACTGCAGCAGCGTAATTGTACAGCAGACTCATTGCTATACCCCTTGAGGCATACCACTGTAGTTTGTGAAGCAGACAGATTCACTGCAGCAGCGTAATTGTACTGCAGCACTTATTGTACAGCATACTCATTGCTATACCGCTTGAGGCATACTGCTGTAGTTTGTGAAGCAGACAGATTCACTGCAGCAGCGTAATTGTACAGCAGACTCATTGCTATACCGCTTGAGGCATACCACTGTAGTTTGTGAAACAGACAGATTCACTGCAGCAGCGTAATTGTACATCAGACTCATTGCTATACCGCTAGAGGCATACCACTGTAGTTTGTGAAGCAGACAGATTCACTGCAGCAGCGTAATTGTACAGCAGAGACTCATTGCTATACCGCTAGAGGCACACCACTGTAGTTTGTGAAGCAGACAGATTCACTGCAGCAGCGTAATTGTACAGCAGACTCATTGCTATACCGCTAGAGGCATACCACTGTAGTTTGTGAAGCAGACAGATTCACTGCAGCAGCGTAATTGTACAGCAGACTTATTGCTATACCGCTAGAGGCATACCACTGTAGTTTGTGAAGCAGACAGATTCACTGCAGCAGCAGCGTAATTGTACAGCAGACTCATTGCTATACCGCTTGAGGCATACGGACTCACCACAGTATGATGTGAAGCAGACAGACGCAGGTTGTACACTGTCAAGGAGATTCACTGCAACACCATGTGAAGCAGGCAGATTCACTACTGTACAATGTGATGCAGGAAAACAAGGTGCTGCGCGATGGAACGCAGACCCACTGACTGCTGTGTGGGGTGAAGCAGGAAGATTCACTGCAGTACTGTGTGAAGCAGAAAGATTCACTACAGTACTGTGTGAAGAAAGAAGCAGACAGAGTGGCTAATGTATAGTGCAAAGCAGGCAGACCCACCGGTGTGCAGATTAAAGCAGAAAAGGCATAGTGAAGTGGAAGGCAGACAGGCTCATCGTTGTACTGTATGAAACAGAAAGACTCGCCAATACACAGTTTAAAACAAACACTTACCACTCTACAGTGTGAGTCAGACAGATTCTTTGCCGTACGTAAGAAGTAGATATGTTTGATGTTGTACAGTGGCAAGGAGACGGCCTCCCACTTTTTTGTATGAGCAGAAAAAAAAGTCTCCCCACAGTACAATATGAAGCAAACAGCTTTACAGTGTGGGGCAGACCTTCACCATCGTACCGGGTGAAGCAGAAAGATCCACCGCTGTAGAGTGAGATGCGGACAGATTCATGGCCGTACAAAGGTAAGGAGATTCTCACCACAGTTCGGGCTGAAGTAGAGAAATTCATCGCGGTACAGTGCGAAGCAGACAGACTCACCACTCAACAGCGTGAAGCAGAGGAATTCACCGTCGTGCCGCGTGAAGCAGACTCTCCGCATTTCACAGTGTGAACCAGACCAGCACACATCTGTACAACATGGCCAAGACAGACTCGATGTTTTACGTTTTTAACCAGATAGATCAATTTCTGTACAGTGCCAAACAGGCAGACTTACTGCTGTACGGTATGAAGCGAACGAACTCACTGCTGTACCGAGTGTGCAGACAGAGTCATTGTTGTACGGGTGTGAGGCAGAGACTCAGCACTGCGCAGTGTACGGCGGACTCACCGCTTGTCAAAAAATTGCGTCCGATTTCCTAGCCGCTTGGTATATGTTAATGTACCAAAAAGCAAAATAAATAAATAGATAAATAAAGTACAAAAATGTATGCAAAACATAAACATAAGTTAAAAGATTAGTTTTTATTTCATTTTCTTCCAATAAACGTTTTTCCCCGGGATAGAACAGGAATTAAATAATTTGTTCTTGAGAGAGATGTAGACGCACGTGCGTGAAACTTTCATTCGATGAAGTCAATTCGACGTTTGGTGCTTCTGAATTAATAAAGATACTTTAGTGGCCTTATTTTGATGTTATGATGTGTTATGAGAGAGAAAAAAGTCAGTGTGGACCCCTGAAGACCTGACCAGCTGTTTGTTTCTTTGTTTTGTATGTTTGTTTTGTTTTTCATTCTTTTAAATCCCAGGATATTGTTTTTTTTTGACCAAAAATTCAAGTCAGTAATAGTTCCACGCAAACATTTAAAAGGAGGAATTCTCTCGTATCCATCTGTCTGTGGTTGAGTGTGTACTTTTTTTTTGCAACACAGCTGTACAATGCAAAGTAGAAAGACTCACAGCTTACAGTGTGAAGCAGATAGACTCACTGTTTCACATAATGAAACAGACAGACCCACTGCCGCACAGTATGAAACAGCGAAACTCACTACTCTACGATTTGATGCAGGAAAAAATCCTACTGCACATTGAGATGTAGACAGAAACAGTGCACATAGATGATGTGTGTGTGTGTGTGAGAGTGAGAGAGAGAGAGAGAGAGAGAGAGAGAGAGAGAGAGAGAGAGAGAGAGAGAAACAGAGAGAGAGGGGGTGGGGCAGACAGACAGAGGACAGACAAGGACAGAGAGACAGACAGACAGACAGGTAGGTAGGTAGACAGACAGAGGCAGATGGACAGACACACAGCGAGAGAGAGAGAGAGAGAGAGAGAGAGAGAGAGAGAGAGAGAGAGAGAGAGAGAGAGAGAGAGAGAGAGACATAGACAGAGAGAATGGAGTGCATACTGAGTCAGAAATTGTGATAAACAGAGCAAGTAGACAACCGCTTGATGTCTGACGTACCATTACACAGTCGTACCCCAGTAATCCACAGGAGTGCAGCAGTTCTGCAATAAAGCCTTCTGTCTCGTGCCCTGCTTCCCTCTCCCCCCCCCCCCCCCCACCCCCGCCCCTCCCCTTCCTCCCCCTACTTCCCTAGAAGAGTGCAGTTTGCGAGAGAGAAAAAATGCAATGGACTTTCCCACTCACCAAAAGCTGTGTTTCAAAACAGCCTTTCAACAATTTCAATTCAAGAGACAATCAGCAACAGGAGTAAAAGTATCTGTAAATGCTTTTTTTTTTTTTTTTTTTAACTTTTTTTAATTTGCATTCCAACATGTATATATACAGGGAAGGCAAGTATGGCAAAATATTGAAATCAGGCCTCTAATAATGTACAAAAAAGTGTTCATTTACACACCTCATCTTACCCTTCTAAATCTATTAGTGCAACTTGTTTTTTGAAAAAAAAAAAAAAAAAAAAAAAAAAAAAAGGGCACAAATGTTACACAGTATCCATCAATGGTCTGTATGCCAGCCATCTAGTCAAAAAATCTGCATGGTTTAATTTCAAATATGCAATATGTTCCTCAATTTTGTATCTAAATTTTAATTTATATATAAATACTTGTATTTGTGGCAGGGTGTTGTTTATTTTACAAACGTATATGTAATGCTTCGCAAATAGTATTATAAAGTAAAAGACGGGTGTCGGTGTCGCCCACAATCGTATTGTCATAGCCAAATAGTACGAGTGCTTCTGTCAAAAGGACATTTTCAGCATTCAAACATTTTTCTTTCATTAAGCCAATGAAAGCATTCCAAAATACTTGTACATGGTGACATTTCCAAAAATATGATCAATGCTATCTTTGGATGTGCTGCAAAAACTACAGTTATTACTTTCAACGATTCCAATCTCCTCCTTTAAAAACAACATTTGTGCATAAACACCTGTGTAATATTTTCAGTTGAAACCACTGCAGCCCTACATCACGTATCTTATGCGCGTGCAAAAAACAGGATTTCCAATCATTTTTGCATCAACAATTTCATGTCCCATTTATCACAACATTTTGGCTTAGGATTATTCGCAATGATGATATCATAATACAACTTGGAGCCTTTATTTATAGCGAAAAGATGTTTAAAGCACAATGATGAGTTTATGTACTTATCGTTTTTTTTTTTTATTGTGATACCAGACGTTTTCACATAGTCCATTATAGTCGATTTATAGCCAGCAAAAGTGACAAAATCAATATTTATATTATATTTTTCTTTAAAAAGTGCATGTGGCAAAAACTTTCCTTTGTCATCAAAAAAGTGGGCGAGACAGTTAATATCTTTGCTACTACTACTTAGTTTTTTTCGATACAATGCATTTCTTTCCGATTTGAAATCGCTTATTACGGCATAATGGTTCGGCAAGAAGTTCAGTGGAGTTTTTTGGGGGGAAACACTTGTAACAAAAGAATTTATATACATCAAGAACTTCAGCCCAAAACTGATTATACTTAGTAAATTTGGAAACGAAATCTGGACCATTTTTTTTCATAAGCGACCACTTAGGAAGTTAAACAATAGAATATTTCGCCATCTATGGGTTGACATCTCAGCTTTACGTATCCAGGACAGCTTCAGAAATAAAACAAAAGTTTTTAGTTCAGGAAGACCAATGCCGCCATCTTTGATACTTTTATGTGCAGTTTTTTTCGGCTAATCTTATCTAGCTTCTTATTCCAAACAAATTTGTAACAAGCCTGTTGACATGTTTGAAAAAAAATATGTCTGGTGGGTTTGGTAATAGTAACCAGAGGTGTGTCAGCTTTGAGAGGATAAGAGATTTTAATATTGATACCCTACCGAGGGGTGTTAACTGTCGTTTTACCCATATTTTGAATAGGTGTTTTACATCTGCTAGTCTTTCCGAGTAATTTATATCTACACATTCTTTCAGGTCATTAGTGAACCACATTCCTAATAATCGGAATTTAGATGGATTCCATTCCATACCTAAATGTTCATATAACGGATTTCAGAATTTTTCTCACTTCCCAGCCAAACGACATTAGTTTTTCCTACATTCATATGAAGGCCTGACACAGAACCAAACCTATCAAGAACATCTATACAGTTTTCAAAAGAACTTCTTCTATCTCCTGCGAGTAGGAATTCTGTGTCATCAGTGTACTGAGAAATCTTGTGTTCAACATTGTTCATGAGAGATCCCATGGATACTGGAATTCTGTCTGACCATAATAGCCAATATTTCTACGCATAACACAAATATATAAGGAGATAGAGGGTCTCCTTGTCTGCAGCCTCGTTAATTTTAAACCATCCGAAACCTGACCATTTACAATTACACATGATTTAATATTTTTTATAGAACGTACCTATCCATCTACATATTATCGTCTTGAAAACCAAATGCTTTCAGTACTTTAAACATAAAGTTCCAGTTTATCGAATCGAAAGCCTTTTCAAAATCTATATTCAAAAGCAATCCGGGTAGATTATGTTTGTCTAGATAAGCTATCATATCATATATCAACCTTAAATTATCTCCAATATATCTGTTTTTGATAAACCCTGTTTGATCTTCATCAATTATATTTGGTAGAACTTGTTTTTAACCGATTTGCTATACAGGATGATCCTATTTTATAAATTACATTTAAAAGTGAGATATAGGTCTCCAGTTTTTTTATGTATTGCCTTGGTTTATCACCTTTAGGGATAGAAGTTATAATTCCTTCTCTCTGTACACAAGATAGCTCTCCCTTTCTAAAACTCGCATTAAGTGCTCTTACAACAAATCCGCCTAGTTTTTTCCAAAATACTTTTGAAGAATTCTGCACTAAAGCCGTCTGTGCTGGACTTTTATTATTTTTTCATTTTACTCAGAACATACGTAGCTTCTTCTAACGTTATTTCTCTCCTCTAATCTTTCCGCGTCTGTTTCGTTTATACAAGGGATATCATTCACTAAGTTTCTAATCTCACAATCATCTACTACAGATTCAGCATAATGATTCATAAAATCTCTGCACTTCTTGGATGATATCTTTCTGGTCCATCAAAATTTTATCTTGCTGGTCTATGAGTCTAGCCATGTTTTTACTAACATAGTGTCGCTTTTCTAGATTGCAAAAATATTTACTAACTTTCTCCCCATCAGCTACCCATCTAGCCCTGGACCTTAATAATACCCCTTCCATACGTTTTTCACGAATATGTCTTAATTGTTGTTTCTTCATTTCCATTATTAGTATGTCTTCTCCCGTTTTCTTTTCAAACTTTCTCCAGTTTTCGCATATCCTCTTCTAGCTGTCTCTCTTCATCTGCCAATTTCTTTTTCTTCATTGTAGCATATGCAATTGTTTTTGATCTAAGTTTCATCAGCAGAAAATCGAGGAAGACATCATCTGGGACAGAAAGCTGGGTATTTTCATCCAATGTGTCTCTTCAACCGCATTTACTGTATAGTCCTCTTTGACTTTTTCAATCTCTCCATATTTATTTCATGCATATATTCTTTATCTTTTAAAAGGGAAACATTCAATTTCCAGAAGATATTATGCTTGACAGTTTCTTTACATTTAAGGCTTAGTGAAATTGCAGAATGATCGGTTCTATATCCACATTCAATATCTGCGTCGTTTACAAATGAAACAACTGAATCTGAATAAAAAAAAAAATCTAACCGGCCTGTTGAAACGGGTTGGCTCTTTCTCCATGTGTAACGGAGACATTCCGGGTTTAAATCTCTCCAAATGTCGTTAATCTAAGCTTTCAATCATGTTTTCAACTACTTCTTTCGCTTTGGGATTGTTTACATGTTTGTAATTATAGTAATCCTTCTCAGGCTGCAGAACCAGATTAAAATCCCCGGCCATTACTATATTTTCAACGTTTATGTCGTTAATCTTCTGTTTTAGGTTATCATA
>JADBJO010002648.1:253370-260870 GCA_016801955.1 Conus betulinus
GACAGAAGGAGAAGCTTTAGGAGAAAATGCATCAAACTGACGACAAAAGAAGTCAGATCAACACCAGATTTGCCAATCCTCCAAGGCCCTTGTTGACACCCTACTTCGTGACCACACATCCCACAAAAGGAGCCGTTACGGCAGATTGATCACAGCTAGACTCTGTCACAAATACGCACAAACGCAATCTTTGTTAACAATGGTGTCAAAAAAGTGAGCCCGTAGAAGACAGTTACGGCACAGGCCACTCGGGAGTTCAAAACACTGAACAACTTTTTTTTCTTTTCTACAATTAAGAATTCTACATGAAGAGTTGCTGGGGGAAGAGAAAGAGAGTGTGTGTGTGTGTGTGTGTGGGGGGGGGGGGGGGGGGGGGGGGGGTGCTATATTGAAGAACTGTACCAGATTCTTACAGGTCCATGTGTTATGTTTACAGCCCTAAGCATCTGCAAGTGGGTTACACGTCTATTCTGGGTTGTTTTCAGAGCTCTGTGTGTGTGTGTGTGTGTGTGTGTGTGTGTGTGCGTGCGTGCGTGCGTGCGTGCGTGCGTGCGTGCGTGCGTGCGTGCGTGCGTACGTGCGTGCCTGCGTGTGTGCGTGCATGAGTGCGTGAGTGCGTGTGTGTGTGTGTGTGTGTGTGTGTGTGTGTGTGTGTGTGTGTGTGTGTGTGTGTGTGTGTAAGAGAGAGAGAGAGCGTGTGTGTGTTGCGTGTGTGCGTGCGTGCGTGCGTGCGTGCGTGCGTGCGTGCGTGCGTGCGTGCGTGTGTGTGTGTGTGTGTGTGTGTGTGTGTGTGTGTGTGTGTGTGTGTGTGTGTGTCTGAGTGTATTCCTCGCTTAAACAGTTCTATGATTGAATATTTACCAAGACCTTGGAATTCTATCACGTGGACATACTAATGTCAGGGATTTGGGGGTTTGTTTTTTTCTCAGTGGACCTTCACATAGTCTGATGTGTTGCTTAATGGTTCGGCGCACTTATTTAGTGTATTCGATGCTCAATACCTTGCGGCTCATTTCACTTGTTTTGATGGCTCTCTCCATATTCGCTGAGTGTACACGTTTCACGCACATATGTAAAAATAGAATATGCTAGTGCACATGGAAGCCTTCTCTTGTGTTTCATCCACACGGTTTCCGTCTAGAATGCTTAGATGGTTTTGTTGCCATTGAAATAATTTCTGGTCTGATCTAATCATTGCTAGTGACGGGGCCAGAATAGCTCAGTTGGTAGAGCGCCGGACTCGTAATCCAAGGGTTGCGGGTTCGAATCTCCTCCGCCGGGCCTTTTCGGTACAGGGGGATTTTTCCCTCGGAGTTAACATTAGTTCTGACTCCATTCCCCATACAGTCCTTCGAATGAGACTATAAACCGAGGTTCCGTGTGTGAACGCACGCATAACATCTTGCACACACGTAAAATCCCATCACCAACTTTCGGAAGAGAAGGCCAGTTTGGCCGTTGGTATGGATGACACGTTACACATAGCATGCACCCTGCGTGAGAAATTGAAAGAATGAAGGAAGTAAGGAAATCGAGTGAACGATATTGAACGATATTGACTGGGTGGCACGGAAAACGACTGAATGAAGCGCCAGCTGGTAGCTCTTCAGTCGGCACTACCCAGGTAGGCAGCCCGTTGTGTAAACGAGTGTTGATTGTAAAGCGCTTAGAGCTTGGTCTCCAGCCGAGAATAGGCGCTATATAAGTATTCAGTAGTAGTAGTAGTAGTAGTAGTAGTAGTAGTAGTAGAAGTATCATTATTATCATTTATTATTATCAATATCATCATCATCATCATTATCATATTATATTTATTTCCAGGTAAATGAACTTTTCGTATTTTGCGTTAGCTTCTGTCCGAGGAAAGCTTCTGCCTATAGACAGTTGTGTCGTTGATGTACTGTTTTGGCTGGTTATTTACTTGGTCCCTGCCAGCTGATTTTCATGCCAGATCTTATTGACGTTTTAGCCTTTGCTTAGGGAGCACTTGCTCAATGTCTGTCAAGCCCTCAGTGTCATCACTAGACAAAAAATTCGTGATGACTCTTTCTTTTAATGTTTACTGTACTGCAATAATCTTTAAGCGCAGCAGTCTTGATTCATTTCAGAAATCTTTTTTAAAGTGGAGGAGATTAAAGGTAGCCCTGACGAACTCCAAGGGAAGCATGAAGACACACTTTAATAGCACTGTCTGTGAGTAACGTCATGGTTCCTTTGGAGTACAGCTGTTGGATCGTGTCAGTTCCCTTTTGCCTCATTTCAAATTTCTGCATTGTGGCTCCACAACTCGTCCTCCCGTCAGACTTTATCAAACGTCTTCTTGAAGTTTATTAAGACATGTCGGAATTTTCTTTGGTGTTTGAGGGATTTTTTTTAAAAGAGGGATATGTACAGGATCGGTTCAGTGGTGCCTCTGCCTGTGTGTAATGTTGGTATCTGTTTGCACCTCCAGATTCAAAAAGATGTGAAAAGTGTATGTCTAGAAAAAAAAGTGATCATTGAGAACACAAAAGCGAAGAAGACAGCACTGTGGAAATGGAGAGATGTAATGTAGAGACTTAATGTAGACGTTGATGTTATAACACACGGCAGTACATGGAATCAAAAACGACATATTGGTGTGTTAAGCCTAACATTTACATTAGTAGATCCACTCAAACAACAACACCATTACGATTTACCCCAACCTGGACCCACAATACTCCATGTTTTATCAACGCAGAAATAAACAACATAGAATCTATTACAGTCAGTTTACCTAATATAATACATCACATCTTATCTTCAGTGTCTTGCAAGGTATTGGGTCACTTTATCAATGTACATGAAACCAACAAGGACACTACATTATCCCCAAACTCACAGAGTTTACAGTAATATGAGATGTCTGTTTACTGGAGAGATGTAATGGCATAGAACGACACCAAGGTACATCAACATAATGCATAATACAACATTATTAGCGTATTTCAATGCAGTATATTTTAACACATCATTCATTTTTTTTTTATCAATGCAGCATGTCATACCAGGTAACTAGTGTTTATTAATGAATTACATTACACAAGGTCATCAATATTTATCTCTTGATGTATGTCACATCACTTCACTGATGTTTACGAATGGAATATATCATGCCAAATCATTCATGTTTCTTATTGTATTGTCTCATACTAACTCACCGACCTCATTCCTTGCGACTTGGGCCCGTCTTTCCAGATCCACAATGAAAAGTAAATGCATGTAGAAAGATGGAATCACCAGTGCACGCGGAAGCATTGTCCTGCATATCAGGGACATGTTACTTGGAAAATATATCAGGACATATGTTACTTTCCTTTCATAAAGGTCAGTCTGGACAGTGTTGGTGATGTCTTTGCTGCTCTAGAGAGAATTTCTTATTGAATCCTTCCTTGACGATGATGGCTCTCACTTAGGCGAACTGTTTGAGCCCTTTCTGGGCTCTGTCCATGGAGAGTGACATCGGTAGTGGCGATGGTGTTGGGGCTGGCAGACAGCCTGGTCTTCTGGGCGGAGACTGCTTCTAATATCCTCGTTACGTTTCATCCAACCTTTGAACAAAGTTGGCGAGTTCTTGCTCGCTGCCTGCCAAATCATTATAGTCATCATGCAAGCGAGTGTTTGTGATGGATTTCACTTCATATCTGACTGTGCTGACATGATCTATATGTACACACACATACACACACACACACACACACACACACACACACACACACACATATATATATATATATATATATATATATATATATATATATATATATATATATATATATATACACATATGTGTGTGTGTGTGTGTGTGTGTGTGTGTGTGTGTGTGTGTGTGTGTGTGTGCGCGTGCGTGCGTGCGTGCATGTGTGCGTGTGTGCGTGCGTGTGTGCGCGCGCGCGTGTGTGTGTGTGTGTGTGTGTGTGTGTGTGTGTGTGTGTGTGTGTGTGTGTGTGTGTGTGTGTGTGTGTGTGTGTGTGTGAACCGCGTTCCAGCGTGGATATAACCATGTAAATGATGAAAATTAACATCTGTCTATCTTTTTTTTTTTCCGGAAAAGAAAAAAAAAACCTACAAATTATTGTTTGAAATGATCTGAGTTATATTCCTAATCCTTCTCGTTCATAAATAAAACACAAAAAAGAAACAAAACAACAACAGCAACAACAACAGCGACAGCGGCAACAACAACAACAAACAAAAACCAACCAAACAAAACAAAACACATTTCCAAATTTGAATTTCCCATTTAGAAATATTGACGTGGTTCACGATTTTTTTTTCATGTCAAATTCATACTACTTATCGCTTTTAAGTATAATGTCTCTCTATCGTTTGGCAAAGGTTTTTCATTTTTTTTCGAGCGTGTGATCGCTATTCGATGACGTCACGGAAAGACAGCCGTGTGCCTGTGCTCAGCTCGTTGTCGTCTTTTTACAGAAATCGACACGAGGCCGACACGGATCGCACAGACAAGGAAGATCAATGGTGCCTACGACGTCATTCATTCGTCATCCGATCGGCACGTCACAATAGCATCAGCTAAATGCAGCAGGACACATGATAACCAAAATTAAGTATAAGAACGAAACGGAGCACTAATGTCTTCCTGATCACAGAAAGATGGAATCTATTTCTGAACAAGAGGCTTTTGCTCTCTTGCAATCATAACTGATAAAGGGGAGGTGAGGGTCTAAGAGGGGAGAACGGGGAAAATAGTGGAGGGAGAAGGCTGTACATAATTTACTGAGAGAGAGAGAGAGAGAGAGAGAGAGAGAGAGAGAGAGAGAGAGAGAGAGAGAGAGAGAAGAGAGAGAGGGGGGGGGGTCATCATAATCTTCATAATCATCATCATTATCATCATCGTCGTCGTCGTCGTATTCGTCATCGTCGTCATCATCTTCATGATCACCATCATCAAAATCATCGTCACCACCGGCCGACCGCAAAGGGCCATATCACAGCTGTCACCCTCGTGGAGTGCGTCGAAGTGATCTGGTTTCGACTAAAGCTGTATTTTGTTTCCCTGGCTGACCTGCCTCTTCTCAATACGTGCGTTTTGAGACATACATGTTGGTCAACGTCTGTTCTTCATCATCTGCTGAGAGATCTTGTTATTCTGTTTCACGCGCATCCATGTCAGATTTGTTTTGGTGCTGTTGTGGGAGCTATTGAATATTGTTTGACTCCAGTCATATAGGTAGGTTTACTGGGCATAGTTATCATTTGACAGTTGCTGTTATAGAAACTAACAAATCTGTTCAATTCCCCGCTTTCACGTGGCTCCTCGGCTTTATTTACACAGACGATAACCGTTTATTTTGCTCGGTTTTGCGAAAGATGTTTATATGTCAGACTAGCCAGCACATTGAGAGAAAGTCCCCGCCAAAGAGGCTGAGAATGCGGTATGCCGATGATTTGACCAAACAGTCCTCTATGGCTGATCAGAAAACGACCAAAGCCCTAAACGCCATGGCATTGATAGCTGAAACGATTTCCTGTGGGAATCTTGTTGAAAGGGGCGACAAATGATTTCATGAGACTCTACAAGAAAAAGAAACACCTCGAAGTGCTGGGGAGGACCCAAGACAAGCACTGTCTTCACACGCCTTTTGAGCAGTCCTGTACCACCCTTGGAGGCCTGCGCTGTGTTGACGATGGATAAGGGCACGCGCAGGACACTCCATTAAGATATCAAGGGACATAACTGCTCCTGAACAGAGGTAAATCAGACTACAGGATGCAACTCATAACAGCCTTGAAATAGTATTCCCATGGGTGTACCAGCCCGTATTTCATGACTGCAGAGCCCACCGCAAAAAACACCACCCTCCAGCTGTCGAGCACACCCAACAGACCCAACCACCCCCCTGCCCACGGACAGATGAAGACAGTGCCACTCCAGACACAGCCAAGCTTTCGTCATACGGTCTTATGTGCCCTCAAGAGAGAATACAAAGTTGTAGTCTTTCCCACTGTCAACAGGACTTTCCCTGTGGTCAGTGGGTCTTTCCTCACCGTCACTGGACCTTTCTCCAGGGTCAGCCTAGTTAAGGCAAAGAAGAAAAAGAAACACCCGAAGGTGCTGGGGAGGACCCAGAGAAGCGCTGTCTATCTTTTAATGTCAACTGGCTTCCCGTAGCTCTGTGTGGCTTCAGCAATCGTCTCAAAGTGACTAGTCCTAAGGGCGCCCGACCATCCAGAATTGCGGGCTCAATTCTCAGCATGAGAAAATAGCCAACAAAAGGGCATCTAGAAGTCATGACCTGGATACGACCCAGCGCTTTCAGAGAGTATGAGGACTTCAGGGCTAAAATACTTCTATAATAGGTGCTTCTTCACTAAAGACCTTCTGCAGCCCGACGATTCCTAGACGTTTCTGTCACTAACACACGGGATGATCATTGGCAATCGGGAATATTCCAGAGGAAGCCTGGTAGAGTTCTGATGATACCGGATCTTTACTGGTAGAGACCAGTTGATACTGGACCTTTACCGGTAGAGACCGGATGATACCGGATCTTGACTGGTAGAGACCGGATGGTACCGGATGTTGACTGGTACAGACCGGATGATACCGGATGTTGAGTGGTAGAGACCGGATGATACCGGATCTTAACTGGTAGAGACCGGATGATACCGGATGTTGAGTGGTAGAGACCGGATGATACCGGATCTTAACTGGTAGAGACCGGATGATGCCGGATGTTGACTGGTAGAGACCGGATGATACCGGATCTTAACTGATAGAGACCGGATGATGCCGGATGTTGACTGGTAGAGACCGGATGATACCGGATGTTGACTGTTTAGACTGGATGATACCGGATCTGTTGACTGGTAGAGACCGGATGATACCGGATCTTTACTGGTAGAGCGCGGATGATACCGGATGTTGACTGGTAGAGACCGGATGATACCGGATCTTTACTGGTAGAGCGCGGATGATACCGGATGTTGACTGGTAGAGACCGGATGATACCGGATCTTTACTGGTAGAGCGCGGATGATACCGGATGTTGACTGGTAGAGACCGGATGATACCGGATCTTTACTGGTAGAGCGCGGATGATACCGGATGTTGACTGGTAGAGACCGGATGATACCGGATGTTGACTGTTAGAGACTGGATGATACCGGATGTTGACTGGTAGAGACCGGATGATACCGGATCTTTACTGGTAGAGCGCGGATGATACCGGATGTTGACTGGTAGAGACCGGATGATACCAGTAAAAATCGAACTTACAGGCAATGCGGGCTGGCTCCTGATCTTGCCCATCTACAATCAGCTGTTGTTCCAAAAATTGGAGACTTTTCCCAAGAATCACAGTTTGGAGGAGAGAATGATGACGCCAACTTGATGGCGGTTAGAAATCCAACAGAAACTACGGGTAGAGTAAACGCGAAATGCCCATGTGTTTGTTGGAGTATATTCTCCAATGAGAGCGGCATGAAGATCCACCTGGCTGTATAAAGTGACGG
>JADBJO010002648.1:270870-283370 GCA_016801955.1 Conus betulinus
ACTGCAGTATATGTGTCGATTTTGCAGTTATTGTCTCTCTTTCACACAACTAACAAACGATTGTAGGCGCGTCTATGCTGCAGATGAGAACTCTCTTTCATACAGCCTAAAAAGTATGGTACATATGTCTATTCTTTAGGTGATAACTCTCTTTGAAACAGCCTACAAACTATTGTACATGTGTCCATGTTGCAGGTGGTAGCTGTCTTCTATACAACTCACTGTACATGTGTCTATGTTGCACGTGACACTTTCTTGCTACAACTCACAAGCTATTGAATTTGTGTGCATGTTGTAGGTAACCACTCTCCTTTACACAGCTTATAAAGTGGTGTGCATATGTCTGTGTTGCAAGTGATAGCTGAAACGATTGTACATGTGTCTACGTTGCAGGCGATGGCCCTGTTGCGCACAATTAACAAATCATTATACATCATTATGCCTAGGTTGCAGGCGATGGTTTCTAGCCATACAACTAATAAATTATTATACACTTGTACATGCTGCAGTTGACAGTTCAATTCCATACAAATGCTGAACACTTGTCTATGCTGCAAAGTGATAGCTCTCTCTCGTATACAGCTCACTTACTATTATATATGTGTATAAATTGCAGTTGTTAGCTCTCGTTCATACCATTTGCAAACTGGTGTACACATGTCTATGTCAAAGGTGATGCGTCTCCCATACAACTCACATGATCTGTTGTACGTGTGTCTATGTTGCAGGTGATGGTTCTTTCCACATACAACTAACAAACTAATGTACACGTGTCTATGTCACAGATTATAGCTCTTTTCAACACAACTCATAAAACACGTGGGTGACTCATTGTTGCCAGGGGATGACTCTTCCATACAAACTCACGGAAATTCACGGACTATAGTGCGTGTGTCTATGTCATAGTTGATGGGTTTCTTCCATATAGTTAACAAACTATTTGGATATGTCTATATTACGGTTGATGGTTCTCTTTCCTATAACTAACAACTATTGTGTAAGTGTCTAGATTACGAATGAAGGGAACTTTTCATAATGAACTGCTGTATATGTGTCTATACTACAGGTGAAGGGAAATTTTTCATATAACTAACAACCACTGTATATGTGTCTATATTACGAGTGAAGGGAATCTGTCATTAAATAACACACTATGTATATGTGTCCATATCACAGATGAAGGGAATCTTTCATATAACTAAAAAAACTATTGTATATGTGTCTATATATCACAGATGATGGGTCCCTTTCAGATATAAAAAAAAAAACTATTGCACATGTGTGCCTATGTAAGTAGTTGGTATATCCACATAACTAACCACTTTCAGATTGTGTTAAAAAAATGGTGCATATATGAGCCTATGTATACAAGTACTCATGGGTCTCTTCCACATAACTAAACACTGCACGGTGTCTATATTACAGGTGACGGGCCTCCTCTACATCGCTAAACAATGTATTGTACGAGCCTTTATTCATGGGTCCCCTCCACCACATACAATTCATAATACCTTATACGTGTGTCATGTGATGGCTCCCCCCTCCACACAACTTACACATGCATATACCTTATACGTGTGTCTGTGTATACTGATGATGGCTCCCCTCCACACAACTTAAGGCACAATTATACGTGTGTCTGTGTCATAGGTGATGGCTCCCTCCCACACAACTTACACATTCATATACCTACACGTGTGTCTGTGTCATAGGTGATGGCTCTCCTCCACACAACTTTCTAGTATACACGTGTGTCTGTGTTGATGCTGGGCATCTTCGTCCCCCTGCTGATCTTCACCCTGGTCTTCAAGATGATCCACAAGCACCTGCACAGAGCCAGCAGACCTCGCTCCGCCTCAGACCGCATGCTGACGTCACTCAAGGCCTTGGGCGACCACAACCGGCGCTCCACTACCAAAGACTACGCCAACGCCGACAACGGGGAGATCACCGCTCTCTCCAGACACCCACCACAGGCAGACACAGTGAGCTCCAAGGAGGGCACGAACGGAAACCGCCCTCAGACTTCAGTGAGTGACAGCCACGCTCAGCCAGGGGCTGTGGATCTCAACAAGAGAGAAGTGCAGGTCCACAGTCATGTGTATCGTCATGGGCCTCGTTTTCATCGCGCTGACACTTCCGTCGGCTTACCTGCGAGCCCGGATGAGCTTCGCGGAGCAGGAAGGCCGCTTCCCGCTGACCATGTACGAGATCATTTGATGCAAGTCCTGGAGAAGGTGAACCAGTTCACGGGGCTGTACAAAGTGTTGCTCTATCTGCTCTTTCTCTCCTCCATTCCGCCGAGCCTTGGCTGGCCTGTGTCGTTCGGTGTTGTCTGCCGCTGCTGCCGGCGACGTCAGTTTATCACCACAGTGTGATGGGTGGGGTGTCGTCGCTGTTCTGTGTGTTTTGTGTGTTTCTACTGCAGTGATCTTGTCATGCGGTGCTCTTTTTCACTTTTTGTGCTCCGTATGTCCTGCCACAGCGTGGCAGCCGTGTGACGTCATAGTGTCCCCAGTCAGTTCCTCTGTCGCCTCTGACGTCACGGGGGCAGGAGGGAACAACTCGTCGTGTGGTCAGAGATGGGGAGACACACCAACACCCAGTTCCACAGGAAGACTCAAGCCGGCTAACAATTCAGAACATGTAAGCATGCATACACTCCTTCTTGCTCCTGTGTCATAACAACTATAGAAGGAACCTGACTGGACAGAAGCAACGCAATTTCTCTACCAAACGCTGTCGGGAGGGAGAGATCACTCACGCCGGCTCCGCGACTAAGCAAATGCTGTCGTCAGTGAGGGGCTTAGTAGGTGGTGCCCTGCCCAGGCTGGCTCAGAACAGGAGCTATTGAACACCACCGAAGTGACTCGGCAGCAGTGAAGTGTCTGCTCCGGTGGGTTGCCTCTTGACGACCTAACATTGACTGCTCTCTGTGGATTGCCGGTGCCGGGCTGTGGCTGTGGCTGGGGATGGAGTCTCGAATTGAGCGGCGTGGGTGCAGTTAGTCTTATCCTGGCACAGAGGATGGGGCAGAAAAAAAAAAAGAAAAAAAAAGAAAAAAGAAGAAAAAAGAAAAAAAGAGAAGAAGAAGAAGAAGAAGAAGGATGATTTCTCTACCCAGTCCTTTCCATGTCACTTTAACTTCACCTAAACCCACTAATAGAAACAATGAAAGGTGATGAAAACGGACTGGAGCACACAGTATAAAAATCACCCTGCTTGTTTGAAAATCTGACTGCATTTGAAAAGATTGACCATGTTACAGTTCATGTTTCAGCTGAACGATCTCATGTTGACAGCACATCTACAAATTCATCTCTTTTCTTATTATTTATTTATTTCTCTGTTTCTTTCTTTCGTTCTTTCTTCCTTTTTCCTAACTGATTTATTTTATCAATGTATACCCCTGTTTTTCATTTCTTCATTTCTTCATTCATTCTTTTCTTATTTACCTAATTACCTAT
Organism: Conus betulinus; assembly: GCA_016801955.1. NCBI lineage: Eukaryota > Metazoa > Mollusca > Gastropoda > Neogastropoda > Conidae > Conus > Conus betulinus. The sequence continues at coordinate 274,338 of JADBJO010002648.1, forward strand.
CTATTTATGTATTCGTTTATTCACTTACTTATTTAATCAAGTCTATCTATCTATCATTCACGTGTTTTGAGAATCTGCCTGAAAATGATACCCCTGGTTATGATTTTCGTTTTAAACGAGCCCAGCCCTTTCAGAAAGAATAGTGCTCATATAGGGTAGAGTTAATCAAACACACACACACACACACACAACACACACACACAACACACACACACACACACAACACACACACAAAACACACACACCTTCAAGCTGATTGACTCTTAAATTAAGTAAGAGTAAAAAACAAAAAAAAAAGAAAAACGTGAAGATTGATTTTTAAACTATGCGAGCTATTAGGAATGCAAGCTGCTCCGTGCAGCACGCTGAACTATGCCTTGATAGCAAAACAAACAGCAACCAGCTTTTACACAGCTTGCTGTCGTCTCAGTACACTCTTCATTGTCGACTATCGTCGTTCTGACAAGAGTGGGGGTAGTTAGTTACTGATGTCATCCAGCTTGCCCACAAACGCCACTGATGGTGAGTTCTGATGAGGCAACCATCCACCGCCCTGGTACACAAGGAACACTCCATCCATCACTTGCCTCCTTGATGGTTCCGTTCCAGCTCTGTGGGTCAAACACTGGAGACGTGGAATCATGAATAGCTGTAATAGATCTCTTGGATAAGTGCGTTCGTCTGTCTGACTTAGAATTACGTTTAGTGTGCCAGTGGCTTAATGCTTGAAATGTGAATATATGGAGTGGACAGAGAAAAGTATGGAATGTGTAAAGAAATAGTCACGATGTTTTGACACGCTTGGGTAAACAACATTCTTTTGCACTAATTGCCTCCCTTGTGTGTAAGAGAATAAATGTTGAAATGAGAGAAATGCCGTGTGGAAGTGGGTTTTATCTCAGACCAGGATGCAAGCGAAGAAATGAGAGAAATAGAAAGGGAACTGGGTGTAATCTCATGACCAGGATGAAGCGAAAAGAATGAGAGAAATGCCGTGTGGAACTGGGTGTAATCTCAGACCAGGATGAAGCGAAGAAATGAGAGAAATACCGTGTGTGGACTGGGTGTAATCTCAGACCAGGATGAAGCGGAGAGAAGGTAAGACAAAGAAGAGGAAAGCAAGGAGAGAAGCAGTAGCAACACATGAGAAAGGAATGCTGGCAAAAAAGCACTTGAAAATGCATTCCGAACATCTTCGAGGGGAGGGGGGGGGGGGGGGGGGGGTGGTGCTTTCTCCTAAATGATTTGCTATGCGTGTTTTACGCAGCCTAGCAGATAAGCTTCCGTGCGTAAGCCGCCCCCCCCCCCCCCCCCCCCCCCCCACACACACACACAATTCAATTCAATCAATTCAAATTTAATCCTTTGACCCTTTGGGGGCATGGAGGATACAAATGTAACAAAGAGAAATACGAAACTCACTCAGAACAATGTGTGAACATAGTTGCGAAATGCTGAATTCTGGTGATTACACACACACACACACACACACACACACACACACACACACACACACACACACGCACGCACGCACGCACGCACGCACGCACGCAACACACACACACACACACACACACACACACACACACACACACACACAGGCCGAAAGCCAAGCCAAACCGTCATCCTTTTTTCCTTCTCAAAATCTTTTTTTTCTAGAGGCAAAAAAAGCTGTTACATACATTTATGTATATGTTTAATATCCCCATTGTCAAACGTTAACAAGTTTACCTCTTCTCCCCCTCTTTACCCTCATCCCTGTTTGGAATGGCGCCAGTATGACAGCATGACCTGTCGCCAGTGATGTAACCACTACGACACTCGTTCAATCAGTTCTACTCGATACGTTAAGTCATGTGTACGTATAGTGGCCAAGCATAATCTATAGCTAAACTACAGCTTTGAAATAAGTAGCTTCGTTTAGTATTCTGATTAAAGAGTTGGATGAGGGTTTTGTTGTAGCGTTATGCTGTTGTGCTATGTGCCACAAGATGCACTTTACAGTGTCTTGTGACCACAAAGAGCCTTTTCAGGGCTGTCACCAGGGAAATGGAAAGGAAAGGAAGCGTAGAGTACAGCCCTGTCATGTAGTCTCAGACCGAAAGGGAAATCCGTAGCATCATCTTAATCATCCTCATTCTCATCGATCAGCATTAAAAAAAAATGTCTCAAGTTCTGTGGCCCTTCATGCCCTGCTCTCATGGTGACCTAAATTTCGATGTCCTCTCCACGTCTGTGGCTTTGGTTTGGTTCTGTAGGGGTCACCACCGTATCGGTGACTCCATGGGGGCTGTCGTTGGACGTACGTGGTGGCGCCCTCCGGAGGGAGAGCTCACTCACGCCGGCTCCGCGACTAAGCAATTATTGTCGTCAATAGGGGGCTTAGTAGGTGGTGTCCTGCGTATGTTAGATCAGAACAGGCGCCACTGAACATCACCGAAGTGACTCAGCAGCAGTGCAGTGTCTCCTCCGGTGGGTTGCCTCTTGACGACTTGACATTGACTGCTCCCTGTGGATTGCCGGTGCAGGGGCTGCTGCGGGACCGACGGGCTGTGGCTGTGGACGGGGTGTCGGAATGAGCGGTGTGGGTGCACTGCCTCTGAGGTGGCGCAGGAATTGGGACAGAAAAAAAAAGGAAAAGGGAAAGAAATATCCTCTTACAACAAAGGCAACATAGCTATCGACGAAATGCATGTCATGATCTGACCATCTGACGTTCCTTAAAGCAGATACATCTGCCGAGAACGTCAGCAGTTCCACTGGCTTCCCACTCCCCTCCTCCTCAGCCTTTCGTGCCTCCTCCAGCATATCTTACCCACATACAGCACATCCAACCCTTCCCCTAACCACAAAATATAAAACATCAATAAAAAGAAGAGCAGCAGTTAACGAAAGACATTTTAAACATAAAGCCAGATGGACATACAGAGTGCTAGCATGGACAGCTGTAATGTACGATTTGTTTCAAAATAGAAATGGTATAAGTTCCGCTAGACGATACAGACAAACCTGATTGCAGGACATCTGCCAACAAAATGCATTTCGTGTCCTCCTCTAGTGCATTTCCTAAATTGTCTGTACAATTCCACGCCTCATTTGCCAATTACAACAAAAAGCTTCGCGTCCTCCAGAATGTAGAGAACAAGATGCAAAGCATATAAACGTACCCCCAGTTTATCCTGAATACGCGTGAGATATTCCATAAAGAGGAAAAACCGTCTTGGGGTGATGTAACGTTAGTAATGGCTATTCTGGTAAACATCGGCCATCATCTGTGACCTATAATGAACATGTTTATAAATTTTCAGAAAGATCGGCCAAGAACTTTCTGAGAGATTTTCCATAGAAAAAGCATCATGGGCCATTAGTAACGGCTATAACGGTAAACTAAAAACATCGGGCATCATCCGTGACCCATAACGAACATACCTACAAATTTTCAGAAATATCGGCCACACACTTTCTAAGACATTCCATAAAAAGAGGAACCGTTATGGGCCGTTATAGCCGTTAGTAAAGGATATAACGGTAAACTAAAACATCGGGCATCATCCGTGACCCATAATGAACATAGCCACAATTTTTTCAGAAAGATCAGCCAGTACTTTCTGAGATATTCCGTAAAGAAAAAAAAAAAAACCGTTATGGGCCGTTACAGCCGTTAGCAACGGCTATAACGGTAAAATAAAACATCGGGCATTATCCGCCGCCCGTAATGAACATACCCACAAATTTTCAGAAAGATCAGCCAAGTACTTTCTGAGACATTCCATAAAAAGAAGAAAACCGTTATGGGCCGTTATAGCCGTTAGTAACGGCTATAATGGTAAAATAACGCATCGGGGATGGGAAAAGGGGAGGGGATACGTGTCTGGGCCCCTTACACTAACAGCTGACCGTAAGCTGACAGCAATGGACACACTCCCTTTCGGAGGTAGCCTTCTCATTCTTCGTGCTGTTCGTCACACCAGTTCCAGCAAGCAAGCGCGTCTTCAGCAAGATTTCCACACACTGGAAGATAGGCCTACTGTTTATTACCGGCACGCGGACTCTCTCTCTCGCGTTTTATCTCGTAGCAGTGACCAGAAACACGGTTCTCACCGAACGCGCGTAAAGCAGACAATACTTCGATTCATATTCACTCATTCATTCATCAGGTGGGGAGGGTGCATTACAGTTTCATGACAGAAATCTTATTTTATTTGGAATAATCCGTTCTTTGCAGTAGATTCCTTTCTCAGTGCATTGATTACATCACAGACAGTTGGCATGAATCGACGCAAGTGCCGAAAATAACAGCAAAATGCTCTGCGACTGCTATAAAGATACAGTGCTGCTGTTAGTGCAGGGCCCCATAGAGGTGATTTAGGTTCTGCTGTTAGTGTAGGGGCCCATAGAGGTGATTTAAGTTCTATTGTTAGTGTAGGACTCATAGAGGTGATTTAGGCTCTGCTGTTAGTGTAAGGCCCCCATAGAGGTGATTTAGGCTCTGCTGTAAGTGTAGGGCCCCATAGAGGTGATTTAGGTGCTGCTGTTAGTGTAGGGCCCCATAGAGGTGATTTAGGTTCTGCTGCTAGTGTAGGGCCCCCATAGAGGTGATTTAGGCTCTGCTGTTAGTGTAAGGCCCCAGTAGAGGTGATTTAGGCTCTGCTGTACGTGTAGGGCCCCATAGAGGTGATTTTAGGTTCTGCTGTTAGTGTAGGGGCCCCATAGAGGTGATTAAGGCTCTGCTGTAAGTGTAGGGGCCCCATGTAGGGATTAAGGCCCCATAGAGGGTGAGGTGATTAGGCTCTGTGTGAACAAGCACAGTCGGATAACAGAGTGAACCAGCAAAACGAGAGTGGTGGTTCAGTGCTTTGCGGGTGCGGCACATTCATTGTCAGGGCACCTTTGCTGGGCAGCCACTACTGTTGCTGCTGGACGAGTGTAGGCTAGTGTGTGAACTTGAAGATAAGCTGTTTACTGAGAAAAAAGAACTATCTCTGTTGTTTCTAAAAGTATATGTATGTTCAGCAACTTAATTAATATTGTCTGCTGATACAGGACAGCTTGCCTTTGTGGAAAAGGTGGAATATGGAGGGGTGAGGACTGCTTTGTCATCATCAATCCTTCAAACATATATCACTCTGTGACTCTTCTTCACACACACACACACACACACACACACACACACACACACACACACACACACACACACACACACACACACTTGCTTACTTGCTTGCTTGCTTGCACGGACACACACACACACACACACACACACACACACACACACACACACACACACACACACACACACACACATACACACACACACACGTGCGCGCGCGCGTGCGCGCGCGCTTGCTGCTTGTTTGCATGGACGCACGCTCTCTCTCTCTCTCTCTCTCTCTCTCTCTCTCTCTCTCTCTCTCTCTCTCTTCCACACACACACACACACACACACACACACACACACACACACACACACACACACACACATGCGCTCGTGCGCATTCGCTTGAGCTTAGAGAGAGAGAGAGAGAGAGAGAGAGAGAGAGAGAGAGAGAGAGAGAGAGAGAGAGAGAGAGAGAGAGAGAGAGAGAGAGAGAGATCCTTTATTAATATGATTATCACCCTTCCACACACCACAAACGCAACATACACATTAAACAGTTTAAATTATTCAACCACATTCCATTATTGTTAACACACTTTCTTCCTTCCATCCTGATCTTAACTCACCAATGCTGCCTGTAAAAAAAAAAAAAAATAGAGAATAGTTTGAATGATCCGAGTAGAGGACAGTGAAAGACAACAACAACAACAATAAACAAAAAAATTCTCCATTTAATGGAAACGTGTCTGACATTTTTTTTTCCAACCCAACGCAGCATGTGTTCGTATCTCTCGGGTCTGGTTGACATCACGGGATATCCTTGTTCCTAGATTCTTATAATTCGAGTATTCCCTTCATTCCTGGATTTAGAGAAAAAAAAAGAAGTGTAAAGTGAGAACTGCCACGTATGCAGTAGCAAACCGGCCAGAATAGAGCGGCGGCCACTTTCCCACGCTGTAGGGGCCGTCTGGCATCCATTCCAGTCATAAACATGCCCCGCAAGCGACCCGATCATGACGTGTACCGATGACGCGACTCGAGCGAAGTTCAAAGCGCTTACCGCGAGAACCGATTTTTCCGGCTGCAGGAAGGAAAGGAGGGATTTTGTGCTGCCCAGTTTTCCGGGCTGCAGGAAGGAATGACTCGAGCAAAAGATGAGATGAAAAGAAAAAAAGTGAAATAAACATGAATGAAAAAAAAAAAAAACCCAAACACATTATGATTGAACGGACGTCAAACAAATTCTCTCTCTCTCTCTCTCTCTCTCTCTCTCTCTCTCTCTCTCTCTCTCTCTCTCTCTCTCTCTCTCTCTCTCTCACACACACACACACACACACACACACACACACACACACACACACACACACACACACACACACACACACACACACACACACACACACACACACACACACATTCTACCACCACCACCACCACTAACTAATAACAACAGCAGCATGAACAACAACGCGTCGACATGTCTTGGCATGCCTTGGTAAGTCGAGTCACTCGGCGGCTTTATGGTCGGCTAGTTCAAAAAAAAATAATATTCATGTGTTCTTGGCGGACTGTAGAAGCAGAATATCATATCCGAGGTTGTCAGGATTGAATGAATTGACAAGAGAAAGAAGTTCAGGACAGCTCGCGGGTATGGTAAAAGGAGACAAAACATCTGTAGTGAAATAGGAAGACATAAACATTCAATAATTATTTGGCGCTGACGGAAAAATTACTTCCCTTGCATTTCACTTTGATTCGACATAGGAAATACGAAATGGAAGCGTTAACGTGAAGAGAGAGATTTATCACATCATAAAATTGTATCACTTCGTAGATAAATTGTAATCCTTACTGTAACGTCACGATGTATATGCCTAGTAGAAACTAGTGACAATTCTGCATCCACCATTTCACATAAACCTGCACCACGAATCTGCACAAGAAATATAGTGGACATGGGCGAAAACAATTTTAATACGTATCGAAAATCTTAACAGCTTTAACTATGAAAACGTGTAATTAATTCCAATTGTGAAGGTAGCTCATTACCGCGAAAAACAAACATGTTCTTCCATTTGCGAAGGTAGCTCATTACCGCGAAAAACAAACATGTTCCTGACAGTTTTCGCTATGAAACACACAAGTCAGTTTTTAATTTGAACATAACTAACAATTTATCAGTTAGCTGAGCACGGTTAATATGACTTCATAGCGTTTTTTCTCTCTCCGTTTTATTTCCTATTGATCATAATTAGATTCGAAATAAATGCACAAAACAGATTATATGTGACCTCACGTAAGATAATGTTACTTATAACCCAGCCGAGTGGGGCGGGCATACCAGAGCTTTCACCACGTTAAATCAAATCATTCACACAACTCTTTAAAATACATCTAAAAATCTACCCGAAAGTTTGTTAAAAGTCTTATTTGTTAATTTTTTCAAGGTTTTAAAATCGCATCAAGCACGAGGATCTCTTAACAAGATTTTCACGGAATTGCTGGAAAATGTTCATGCAAGTCCTCACACTCTGAAAGAACATGATTCTGTGTGAGTGGCGCATGACATGGAGTGCACCACGGAGCTTCTCACTGTTTACAAGGTGTATGGATGAGTAAAATATGAACGGCCGGTGTGCAGCCGGCATAGAACCCCCCCCCTCCCTTTTTTTTTTTTTTTTGCGACCGCCTGAGAAGGATTAAGGAATTCTCTTTTCAGGTTTGGACGGATCTGAAAGAGTTATTCGTTTGTGTATTCCAGTCCTCCTGCCCAGAGGTCTCTGACTTAACCATGAACTTTTGGTTTCTGATTTGTGTAGGGAATAAATATGTCAGACAGTTTCCCTGCTGTGGCATTCTTGGCCAAACGATCAGCCATTTCATTCCCTCCGATGCTGACGTGACTGGGAACCCAAGCCACAACAATGTTGTGACCATCCGCTTTCAACGTGGTAAAAAAATTTTTTTAAGTGTTAAAGTTCGAGAGGCCGGAGGTTGCAACCAGCTATGGATGGCCTTCATAGCTGACAGCGAATCCGACAAAACCAGAAAGTCCTTTCAGATTGAGAGATGATCTTCAATGCTAAAACCAGAGCTGTAAGTTCAGCAGAATAAACAGAAGCATCTGAAGGAATATGTTCTAACAGTATTTGAGGAGCACCAGGGCAATGGGCTGCACAGGCCACTCCATCTTCAGACTTGGAACCGTCAGTGAAAATTTTCTGACAGGATGGGAATTTCGAACAGAGATCGGCAAACAATGGGGGGTTACCTCACATGCTATGTGTAATATTACATGTAATTGTCGTACGAAGCGGATCCTGAGCTTAGTTACATTTGTCGCCATGATTATTTTCATTATGACATCACGATGTCATATGACAGCCGTATCTTCCATACCACTTTCAGCAGCTTCCTCACGCACGGAACCAGTCTAATCTTTGGTTCATTCCATCTGATGGAATGAGTCCTAGATTTTTAAAAAAAATGCTGTGGGAACGGACCCTGGCTTTCTGTATGGGTGCGTGATGAAGTTTGTCCTAGGGCAGAAGAGTTTCTAGTACTGAGGCATCTTTACATATGCAGTAATCTTGCAGAATGAATTCTAGATCTTTTTCTTGCATAATTGTGTTCATAGTGTTTGGCTGACCAGGTCCTGGCTTTTTTCTCAGTAACATTTGTAAAAATCTTTCAGAGCGGTTCCTAGCTTTGCCATGCCAAATGTTCAATGGTTTCGCTCATGCATTTTCACTCTCAAATTGAAAAGGGGCTGCGTAATCTTGCCGAAGACAAATAAGCAATACTAATTCATTTAATTTGTTTCCGTCTTATTCGTATATCATTGCATAACTGAAGCAAAATTTCATGGTACAGTACAGCAAAGTTAATATGTGTCCTTTTCGTTAAAACTCCCATAAGAAAATAATACCATTGCT
>JADBJO010002648.1:288370-296461 GCA_016801955.1 Conus betulinus
GAGTGTGCAGATCGGGTGAAGTGTGCAGATCGGGTGGAGTGTGCAGATCGGGTGGTGTGTGCAGATCAGGTGGAGTGTGCAGATCGGGTGGTGTGTGCAGATCGGGTGGTGTGTGCAGATTGGGTGGTGTGTGCAGATCGGGTGGTGTATTGTTTTTGCCTGTTCCTTTGCAGTCTTCTTCTTGTTCTTCTTTCTTCTTCTCTTCTTCTTCTTCTTCTCTTCTTCTTCTTCTTTTCTTCTTTCTTCTTCTTCTTCTTCTTCTTCTTCTTCTTCTTCTTCTTCTTCTTCTTTCTTCTTCTTCTTCATCTTTCGTTATTTTCTCTTCTTCGTCTTTCTTCTTTCTCTTCGTCTTTGTTTCTTTCTTCTCTTTTTCTTTCTTCGTTCCCCTTTTGTTTTTGTTCTTCTTCTTCCCTTCTCTCTTTACTTCTTCTTTCCTTCTCTTTCCTGCTGTTCTTCGCGTTCTTTCTCTCTCTTTCTTCTTCTTCTTTCTTCCTCTTGCTTTTCTTCTTCTTTTTCTTTCTTTCTTCTCTTCTCTTCTTTCTTCTTTCTTCGTTCGTCGCTTTTTCTTTCCTTCTTCTCTTATTTTCTTCCTGTTTTTTCTTCTCTTCTTCTCTTTCATATTCTTCCCTCTTTCTTTCTTTTCGGTCTTCTCTTTTCCTTCCTTTTGTCTTCCTCCCTTTTCTTTCTTCTTTCTCTTTTTGGGGTCTTTCTTCGTTCTTGTTCTTCTTTCTTCGATTCCTCTTCTTTTTCTTCTTCTTGTCTTCTTCTCTTTTCTTCTTTTCTTTCACTTCTTTCTTACTGCTTTTCGGTCTTCTTCCCCCTTTTCTTTCGCGTCTCTGTCTTCTTCTCTTCCTCTTTCTTTTTTCTTCCCCCTTTCTTCTTCTTTTTTTTTTTTTTTTTTTTTTCTTTCTTCTTCTTCTTTTCCTTCTTTCTTCTTGCTTCTTTTCTTTCTTCTTCTTCTTTCTCTTCTCTTCTCTTCTCTTCCTTCCTTTTCCCTCTCGTTTCCCCTCCTTCCTTTTTTCCTTTGCTTTCTTCTTCTTCTTTTTTCTCTCCCTTTCCTTCTCTTCTTCTTCCTTTTTCTTCTTTTCTCTTCTTTCCTTCTTTTTTCTTCTCTTTCTTTTCTGCTTTCTTCTTTTCTTCTCCCTTCTCTCTTCCCTCTTTCTTCTCCTCTCTTCTTTTTTTTCGGTTTTTCTCTTCTTCTTCCTTCCTTTTTTCTTCTTTCTTCTGTCTCTTCTCCTTCCCTTCTTCTTCTCTTCTTCTTGTCCTCTTCATTTTCTTCTTCTTTTCTTCTTTCTTTCTCTCTCTTCTCTTCTTCTTCTTCTCCTTTCTTCTTTCTGTCTTCTTCTTTCTTTTTCTTCGGCTTTTGTTCTTTCTTCTTTCTTCTTTCTTTTTCGTTGTCATTTTTTTTTTTTTGTTTTTGCGGGTGATTCCTTTTGCATCTTCTTCTTCTTCTCTTCTTTCTCTTCTTCTTCTGTCCCTTTTCCTTCTTCTTCTTGTCTCGTCTCTTCTTCTTCTTCTTCTTCTTTCTTCTCTGCTTCTTCTTCTTCTCCTCTTCTCATGTATTGTTTTCGATTCGATGGTTTGTTTTCATCACTGGCTCTGTTTTGTGCTCTCTCTCTGTCTCTGCAATCTTTCTCTCCGCAAGGTCTCCTCTCTCTTCTCCTCTTCTCTCTCTCCCTCGTCGTCTTCTCTCTCTCCGTCTCTCTTCCTCTCTCCTCTCGCATCTCTCTCATCCTCCTCTCCGTCCTCTTCTCCTCGCATTCTGAATGAATAGTGTTTCTTTTTACATTCTTTCCTTCTCCGTGTGTTAAGAAAAAATAATTGCCATCCAACCCCCCACACCGCCTACCCCCCTACCCCCCATTGCTTTGCTGTCATCACGGGCAGGATCTGCGTGCCATACTTGTCCTACATGTATTAGATGCCCTCACTTTTTGTTTCTGAAAAAGTTTCAACTAAGTTGTTTTTTCTCATGGAATCCTTGACCCCCCACCCAAATGGATCGGATACATAACAGAATAAAAAAACGTAAAAAGCATGATCTATGGTCCGTTCCCTCCTGCTCGACTTGTATGAAGCGGGCACGCAGTCTGTGTATGCATAATGTGCTGCATGATCCAATTACGTGTGAAAACTTTTTCCATCTCTCTCTCCCTCTCCCGCCCCGCTCCTCATCTCTCGCTCTCTCTCTCTCCAAGTCTCTCAGATCATCTTCCAATCCTCGAAAAAAAACGTCTCTCTCACTCTTCTCTCTCTCGCTCTCGGTCTCTCTCACACACACACCCACACCACACACTTCTTTCCTTTTATCATCTTATTTTTAAACAATATAGATATATATATATATATATATAATATATAATATATATATGTGTGTGTGTGTGTGTGTGGTGTGTGTGTGTGTGTGTGTGTGTGTGGTGTGTGTGTGTGTGTGTGTGGAGTGTGTGTGGTGTGTTTGTCTACATACACATATATATATATATATATATAGATATATATATATATATATATATATATACTTAATATATCATAATATAATATATATATGCTGCACCATTAAGTAGTGGGGGAAACACAAGTGCCAAGGCCAATAATTCTTTGTTCTTCAGTCGTTATAGTATTGACTTGGCAAAGATTTTAAACTTTTAGGGGGGAAACAGTCTAAAGATAAGAAAATGGGAATGTATTTAAATGGAGGAATACCCTTCACTGGCTGCCTAAGGGAACCTCGCGATCCCTCTCGAGGCACATCTAATTTGTATTGCATGCTCCTAGGCCTTCTCGTCCGCTGATCGAACTCATGAGGGAGACACGGCTGGGTTGTGTCTGTGTGCTCTTGGCGTCAAATAGAGACACCACCACACTCTCCATAATTCTGTGGTGTTCTCTCACCACCAAGGGTTCAAAAAAAGAATCCACTCCACCCCACAGCCCCCCCCCCTCCTCCTCCCTAAAGCAAGCCCACCACGGTCCTCCCACCCCACTACCCGTAGCTCCAATCCTGAGACCGTTCTCTCACCAATTCCCGTATCTCTAAAAGATTCCTGTAGATAAATCGGCAGGGAAGAAAAGAAAGGTGAAAAAGCCCAGCAAACCTCGATCATCCCTACATAATATAGTATACCCACAAGCCAATCTCAATCTCAAAAGAATCTTTCAAAATAATCATGCCAAGTTACGCCAGTTCAGTCAAAGTATTTGCATGACATATGCCAAGCTTCTCTAGGAATGGGAACTTTCCACCGAATAACATTTCCTTTGATGTTGGACCTTCGCATCCATCGCATGATAAACCAACGGATCTTGTCCCCCCCCCCCGCTGCCGCCTCCCTCCTTCTATTATTCAGATCCTCTCCACATCCTCTCTGGTAGAACTTTCCATGAATCCCATCCTCTTCTTCTTCTTTTTCCACTCTTTCTTCACCGTTTACTGTCAGTCCCACTGCAGAACATATCAAGTCGATTGGTCAGGGATCAGTCCTCTGCAGGAAGGTGAGGGGAAGGAAACAAAACCACTATTGTTTATTCATAGAAAAGGCAGCGAAACCTTAGTGAGGGGTGTGCAATACAAACAACTAATCCACAGACTGTAAACATACCCAGACGAACAAAGACTTATTATGCAGAGGGCGTACTCTCTCATATTGAAAAGCCTGGTTTAAGTTAATATCGATAAAATTTTTTAATGACACTGCGAACAATGCAAAGTCATCAAAGCCTCAGTTTTTTGAAAGCCTAAGGGCTTCGATATAATTTTTTTTCTGCTTCAGTTCTTTGCTGAGATGAAACAAAACAGGACAACATAAAACAAAGGCGATTTCCATGCTTTTCTCAGATTCATCTTTTTCTTCTTCTCATTCACAAAGTGTACATAGCATTGAGAGTGCAACTGACTATCAGAAACTGAAACAGTAAGTCTCAGAAGAAGATAACAAAATTCTGTTAGTACTTCTTTTCACTTTTTTAAAGAAGACACAATGTGTCGCGCATTAACGTAAGAATTCCCCCCCCAGTAAGAATTTTTCCTTCCCCCCCCCCCCCCCCCACGCCCCCCCCCCCCCCCATTCCCCCCCCCCCCCCCCCCCCCCTCCCCCCCCCCCCCCCCCACCCCCCCCCCCCCCAGACTTTTTATTTCCCCCCCCCCCCCCCCCCCCCCCCTCCCCCCCCCTCAATTCCCCCCCCCCCTTTCCCCCCCCCCCCCGCCCCCCCTCCCCCCCCCCCCCCCCCCCCCCCCCCCCCCCCCCCCGCCCCCCCGCCCCCTCTAAACCATCTGGTAAATTCATGGTTCTTAGTTTTTTTTTTTGTGTTTTTTTCTTTTTTTTTCTTTCCCAAAAATGTTTTCCTCCTATCTGTCTTTTCCTTTTCCTTCCTTTGTGTTCTGGCATTGTCTTATATTTTATGGGTTGTCCATATCGTTTTGCTGTTGTGGGTCCTTTTTTCTTTTCAAATTCTTCTTTTCCTAGCCGAGACTGTCTTTTTGGTCTGGCTCTATTCCTCTATTCTACCGTCGTCCTGGTTTTTGTCTTAGTTCATTCTCTATCTCCCTTCGCTTCTTTTTTCAATGAAATAATATTCTCTCGTTATTGTCACGCAGCGTGTATGATAATGTACACATTCGTATAGGGTTCACACTCGCGTTTGTCTGAAAAAGCACGCAGCGTTCTACGCACGCGAAATAAATGGATCTTTATCAGGGGATAACTGTGATTTTTCTTCATTAATGCGCCACTTGTTTGTTTGCCTAAAGGATATACATGAGAATGGTGAATGGAAATAGATCGACAAGAAAATCGTTGCCTCATCGATCATCTGTAACTGGTCTGTCCTGATGTGACCGACACTCGAAACTGGCCGTCGACTCTGGTCTTCGAATGATGGAGAGGCATGACCTGGATTTCTGATACACATTTTTTTTATCCTCTCTCGTACTCACTGTCCACTCATCTGTCCGGCGGTCCTTGCTGTCTCTCTGTCTCTGTCTGTCATGTCTGTGCGGGTGTCTGTCATCGTCTTTCTTCTGTCGTCCTGTCTGTCTGTTGTCTCTTCTCTCCTCTCTCTCTCTCTCTCGCGCCATCTTCATCTCATCTCTCCTATGTGTGCCTCGAGGTACACGTCGTCTGTCGTTCCCATCTCTCGGTTCTCCCCTCTCATGGTCTTGTGTCTCCTGTCTGACTGTTCTTTCTAACTGTCTCTGTCTGTCCTGTCCTGTCTGTCTGTCGTCTTCGGGCTCCCTCATTCAATCGTGGTCTCGCACTCTTCGTTGCTCACTTCCACAGCGACGTCTACACCCACTTACCTCTAACACACACACACCACCATGCATATATACACACACACACACACATTACCCGAAGGCTGTACACCGACGTCGCGCCGCGCACTGCGCCAAGGGCACGTCACCACACACACACACACCCGACACACTGCGTATTACACACAGCACACACGCACTACCCCACCATCACACGACACACACACAGGTCCCCAGGCACGCACACTACACGAACACGACTACCAGCACACCCACACACACACACAAAGTGTCTCACTCAGCAGGCAGCGATACGCATCTCACTCAGCACCACAACACACGACACGACACACACCTTACACACTATGCACCCATTTGCTACACATCACACACACATTCTCACACAACATAGCACACACACACAACCTCACATCACACACATCACAACACACATCTACACATCACACACTACTACACACACACACACAGCATGTTGCATCACACACACGCAGTTCTTCTCCTGCCAGTGCGCGCACAGATAGTATAGATATAGACTAGACTATATATATTATAGTAGATAGATATATATATAATAGTAGGACTAGATAGATGGATATATGAGATGAAGGAGAGACGGACCAATAGATAGTAGATAGTATAGATAGATAGACTATAAAATATAGATAGATAGATTAGAAAGAAAGATGAGAAGTGTTGCATTTCATACACCCATTGGACGAAACGAATCACAAGATAAAACACGACGCATTCGACCTGTTAGGTCTCTTTCAGGCAAGATACAATTAGGACAACGAAAATAAACGAGCAATCACTTTACCTTCATTCACTTCAGCGCCCTGTTTCAACGTCTAATATCTTGCGCTGAAGTGAATGAAGATAAGTGATTGCTCGTTCATTTTTGTTATCTTAATTGTTTTTTTTCATCTTGCCTGAAGAAAGTCTAAGAGGTCAAAACGCGTCGTGTTTTGTCTTGTGATTCGTTTGTCGACCATTTTTTTTTTTTCGGTTCGCAAACATTCATTTAAGATTTGTTTAGGAAAAGAAAGGTTAGGATAATGCAGTCTGTGCTGTATACAGACACACCGACAGCAACCCCCCCCCCTCCCCCCCCAAAACCACACAACCACACACACACACAACACACACCCACACACCACACACACACACACCACACACACACCACACACACAAACACAAAACAACAACAACAACAGCAACAACAACAAACGCTCATACACACATGAAAACAAACAAAAAGACGACAGAGAGGCGAGAGATCCGACAGACCAAAACAACGACCATCCATACATTTGAAGAGCTAAAAAAAAGATCGGTCCGAATTGAAAATTAGTGGGTAGGAGAATGAATTGAAGGGGTGCTAGCAGAATAAAGTTAACAAAGTCTGTACTATTCAAAGCTACGTCTATAGAACGGAAGGAAGAAGAAGAAGAAGAAGAAGAAGAAGAAGAAAAGAAGAAGAAGAAGAAGAAGAAGTAGAAAAAGAAGAAAAAAAAGGAGGAGAAGGAGGAGAAGGAGGAGGAGGAGGAAGGAGGAGGAGGAGAGGAGGAGAGAGAGAGAGAGAGAGAGAGAGAGAGAGAGGGGAGAGAGAGAGAGAGAGAGAGAGGACAGGACAGCAGGACAGAGAGATAGAAAGAGACAGAGACAGAGAGGGAGAAGAGAGAGAGAGAGAAAGACAGAAAGACAGAGAGACAGAGACAGAGACAGAGAGATAGAGAGGGAGAGAGACGCGCGTAGCGAGAGCTCAAAAACCAAATTAAAGACTATCCCCCCTTAGGATGACACACGAACGCACGCGCGCACGCACGTAAGCACACACGCACGCACCAATGGCAACCACACACACACACACACACACACACACACACACCACACACACACACACTTTGTACATTAAATATTCAGATGACTCACGGCACTTGTAGATCTTTTCCAACTCTGATTCTGTTTTACTTCAAGGAGGTTTCAAAGATTTGTTTGACTGGTGCGATCATAACTATCTTGATCTGAATGTAACAAAAAACGAAAGAAATGTTGATTGATTTTAGAAAGAATCCAAAAGCTGTACCACCACTTTTTATCAAAGGTGCTGAAGTAGAACGTGTTGAATCATACAAATATTTAGGAACTTTTATAGATAATAGCTGAATTTTAAATCCCATGTTGAGTATGTCCACAAAAATGTCAAACCAGATTATATTGTCTTTGCAAGCTGCGATCATTTCATGTGAATACTGACATTCTTCGGACCATTTTTTCATGGCTATTCTAACTCTTGAAATCTGGTTGTTATAACTTTCTCATTATGTGTTTGGTATGTATGGGTGGGTTGACTGTGAAGAGCAGAAATGGCTTGAGAAAGTGGTGAACGTGGGAGAAAAATCGTTGGTGAGAGACAAAAAAAGTCTGAGTGAGCTATATAGGTGCCGTGTGTTTAGTTGTAAAGCAAAGAAGATTACGTGTGACCAGACCCCACGTCCTTGCAAATCAGTATGACCTTCTTCAGTCAGGACGAAAGATATCGATCGGATTTAAATGCAGAAGTGTCAGATTTTAAAAACAAAGTTTTATATTTGTTCCCCTGTCCATTGATTTCTTGAACCGAGAAGATGTTTAAAAAGTTAAATTGAAAATCCAAATTCCCCTTCTATATGAATGTATTTCATAATGTGAGAAATGGGTAATGTGGCTAAATTATTGTTTATTTTATTTGTTCTGGAATGTGTGTGACGGGGGGGGGAAATTAATTTCTCAAATTGAGATAATAACGTTTACTTGACGTTACTTGACAGAGGGACATT